>JAXIVJ010003089.1:12500-97500 GCA_036785665.1 Chirona hameri
CACGCATGTAGGTCTAGTCGCATAGAGGATTACGAATCTGATGTTATTTCATATTTGTAATGTCAAGGTCACCCATCAACCCATCAAACTATAAGAATAGAACTTACGTACCTTTTTACGGACGAACGGTGTATTGCACGCTTTTTTAAAGGGCACCAATCAAAAGAGCGCATCAACATGCAGGTGGGACGTCCGCCGAAATTTCTATTAACACGCGCAGTGGAGGGGAGGGCACTTTTGTGCCCCCCCCCCCCCCCCCCCCCCACATGTTTTTCGTGAATAGCTCGTCAACGAAGCGGAGCAGGGCGGTGTTGTGTACACGACAGTAACGCCAACTCAATAGCGGATCGATTGAAGCAAAAAATCGAAATCGGTCAACAAATATTTTGGTTATATGGATTTTCAGCCCAAGATGGCGGCCAGAATCGCGGTCGGCAAATCGATATCTACGGAACCAACATTCGGATCGGGACAATTCAAACGCCATTCGGTAGACAATGTCAATGTTCATCCCCTGAAACAACTTTGGACACATTGCTGGTGACCTGTGACGTCACAGAGGTCAAATTAACAAAAAAATCTGACATTTGGCCAGATTTGACCTTCGTGACCTCGTTTGACCTTGAAGATATTGACCGAAGGTCAATACAAATTTAGAAAATGTAGATCGTCATAGCACCTACTTACCCTGCAATTTTCATTATTCTAGCTCTCATACGGTCGCAGATCTTAGGGGGGGGGGGGGCACTGAAGTGCCCACTGCCCCCCCCCCCCCCCCTCCACTGCGTGTTAGTGGCATACCCCTCTCCACTGCGCGTGTTAAGGTCGCCCAACGTCCAGTGGCGGCTCGTGGTCCTCAAAGTACCTGAGGCTGAGGCCCAAGTCCAAAAGTTGCAACGGGTAGGAGCAGCTGCCAGTTTAGTTAACACACTTAAAGCAAGTCACAGGATTAGGAACGGGGGCGGGGCCATGCTCCCACTATTTGGTCAGCATGTTTGATAAAATCTTTATTTTTGTATAATGAGGAAAATTTGTCTCAGTAAAAAAAGATAGATCAAGACGAGAGGAGCTGAAATATCTATGGACAGACATTTTGCATAAGGGGTGTGCCCCATACATCCGGCGGTGCTAAAAAATAACTCTTTAGTTCGGAAAATATATCAAAGCCTACTTTCAATCATAGCTCTACTATATACAATCACAGTTCTATATGAAAAGCAAACCGACAGCTGTTAATAAAAAGTCACACCTGGCGCCATCTAGTGCCCGGGCTGACGTCTCACGGCAGCATTCGAATCTGAGCCATTCGAGCAGATCGTATCACGCATGCGCAAGCCTCGAGAGGCCGGACTGACTGCGGCCTTAGCCGAGCTGAGCAGCCCCCACCAGTAACAGTGGGCAGCACTCGGGCGTTTGGGCGTTAACAACCTACTACACCATAGGGTTCCGATGTTAAATTGATGATTTTCAGACGAGATTGGCTCGTAACTCATGGTATATATTTTAAATCCGACTTCTAGAATAGATAGCTACAAGTTTTAGCTACAACGTTTCCATTTACCATTTTTCAATATTCCGGACGTAAAGGGGTTAAATGGGCTTGGGGTTAAAACATGTCGGAACGACCGCTTACCGCTTCCAAATGCTACTACAGGTACTGAAATATACACTACTTTGACTACTACTTCGCAGTATAATTTAATATGACCGCTTCCAAATGCTACTACATGTCCTGAAATATACACTACTTCGACTACTACTTCGTATATTTGATGGAGTTTAATTAAATAAATAAAGATATAATCTATGGAAATACAAGTTATTGATAGCAAACAATACCTTTAATTTATATTAGACAAAGCAATTACGATACAAATTATATCTTGTCTAATTCATTTCGGCGTTACATTCCTTACTGTTCTACCCGTTGTTCTATTACCTTGGGGCTGAGGACCATGCAGCCGGGCGAGAGAGCTGCGACATTTGCTGGAGCATCACATACCCGTAACACATTATAACGCCAAAGTTAAGTTATATCCCACGTAATATTGAAGTACGTCCTGTATGCCTATGGTGATAAATATTCACTTATCTAAAGAACACCGCAGTTCGATGGAAAACTTCATCATACGGTTACGGGGGATTAAAAAATTGCCACTCTACTTGGCCGCCAACGCGACCGTCTGCCCGCCGCCGCCGATTTTGATAGTCCCTCTTTCACAGAAAAAAAAATACATTGGTAAAAAACAAGAAGAAAGTCCCCCTCGCAAAAAAAATCAACAAAAAGAAATGGGGACAAAAACCAAAGATTTTAATATTACTAGATACCAGTTTGATAGAACGTTCAATTTCCTATCTTTTCGTTCCTTTGGTTTTAGTTTATCTTAAAATGTCACCATCTTACAGCTGCCCATCCCTCAAATCCCTCAAAATCGAACCGAAAGTACCTAATCGAAAAAGGTACTTAAGTTATATTTGAATAGTTTGACCTTGATGGGTAACCTTGGGTGACCTTGATCGAAATTTTGGCGGAAGTCCCACCTGCATTCTGAATTCTGATGCGCTCTTTCGATTGGTGCCCTTTAAAAACCGTGCATAGCACCGTTTGCCAGTAAAAGGGTATCTTAGTTCGCTTTTGAGGGATTTTGATAGTTTGACCTTGATGGATGACGTTGGGTGATCTTGATCGAAATTTCGGCGGAAGTCAAACCTGCATTTTATGCGCTCTTTCAATTGATGCCCTTTAAAAACCGTGCATAGCACCGTTTGTCCGTAAAAAGGTACCTAAGGTCGATTTTGATGGATTTTGATAGTTTGGCCTTGATGAGTGACGTTGGGTGACCTTTATTGAAATTTAGGCGGAAGTCCAACCTGCATGTTGATGCGCTCTTTTGATTGGTGCCCTTTAAAAAGCGTGCAATGCACCGTTTGTCCGTAAAAAGGTATCTAAGGATTTTGAGGGACTTTGATGCTTTGACTTCGATGAGTGACCTTGGGTGACCTTAATCGACATTTTGGTGGAAGCCCTACCTGCATTTTGATGCTCTCTTTAGATTGCTGCTCTTTAAAAAGCAGTGCAATGCACCGTTTGTCTGTAAAAAGGTACCAAAGATCGATTTTCAGGGATTTTGATAGTTTGACCTCGATGGGTGACGTTGGGTGACCTTAATATAAATTTCGGTGGAAGTTCCACCTGCATTTTGTTGCGCTTTTGTGATAAGTGCCCTTTAAAAAAGCGTGCAATGCGCCGTTTGTCCGTAAAAAGGTACTGTAGTTCGTTTTAGAGGGATTTTGATAGTTTTATCTTGATGGGTGACGTTGGGTAACCTTGATCGAAATTTCGGCGGAAGTCCCACCTGCATTTTGATATGCTACTTCGATTGGTGCTCTTTAAAAAAACATGTAATGCACCGTTTGTCCGTAAAAAGGTTCCGAAGTTCGATTTTGACTGATTTTGTTAGGTTGACCTTGATGGGTGACGTTGGGTGACCTTGATTGAAATTTCGAAGGAAGTCCAACCTGCATTTTGATGAGCTCTTTCGATTGGTCCCCTTAAACAACCGGGCATAGCACTGTTTGTCCGTAAAATGGATGGTATAATGTCGATTTTCAGGGATTTTGATAGTTTGGCCTTGATGGGTGACCTTGGGATATTTCGGCGGAAGTCCCACATGCATTTTGATGCGTTCTTTCGATTGGTGCCCTTTAAAAAACGTGCAATTGACCGTTTGTCCGTAAAAAGGTACCTACATTTTTATTAATAGTTTGACCTTGATAGGTGACCTTGACATTAAAAATAACATCAGATACGTAATCCTCGTATGCGACATGACCTACTTGCGTGTTTTGGGCTCAACATTTGGCCGTTGCAAATTTCTGTTTTGTTGGCTGATGGCTAACTTTAAGGACATGCTCAGGATACTGATCTTGTCCAGGAGCGCAGTTAGGGGGAGGGGCAAAGGGGACAATTGACACCCCCCCCCCCTACGGGTCACAGGGGGCCCACCAAGATTGACCCAGATACAATTTGCATTAGCTAAATGGCTTTCAAAAAGCCACAGAGGAGCCCTCAAACCATGCGAGGGTTTGACCTCCAGTTACCACCAGCCATCACTCCGGTGCATGTCAAGGTCCCTCAGAGACACTGAGGGCTTTCGAAGCCGACCCAGGGCCCTCTTAGGCATGTCCAGGAGCCCATTGAGTCTCTTCGGGGGCCTCTCGAGCCTGCCCAGGGGCCAATTAGTCTGTTCAGGGGCCTCTCGAGCTTGCCCAGGGGCCCATTAGATTGTAATTGAGTCTGTTCAGTGGCCTCTCGAACCTGCCCTGGGCCATTAGAGTCGCGTATATTTTTTAGCAAGTACGAAACTGCGGTGCGCTACCAAAAATCAGCGCTGCAGACGATCCCCATTGACCAGGGTGTGGCAGGAAACAATTGTAATTACATAATCGAACCTGGCCTAACGTTTACAGCAATTACGGTCGCAGGGACCCACGTTTAGAACGCAACGCTCGCATTCGATCGCTGGGCTGCGGCCCTACGGGGGGGGGGGGGCTATCGCCTCCCCCCGGACCCCCCCCCCCCTCCCACAGACCATCTCGTAGACAAAACGCGGATGATTATATACAACATATTTAGAAGATCTTTCAATAAAATATATCTACTTCACAACAAAATCGCTGTTTTTTGGTAGCGCATCGCCTTGGGTAGGTACTAAAAAATACTCGCATTAGAGTCTGTCCAGGGGCCTCTCGAGCTTGCCCATGGACCCATTGAGTCTCTGACCCACCTGGTGCAATGTTTTCTTAGGTTTAAAAATGGTAATTTTATTAACCTTATTCGATTTTGAATGTGGAGGGGAGGGGGGGGGGGTATAGTACAAAACAATTTAATAACTTCCCACTCATGAGAGTGTATAATGTAATATTTGTCAGCTAAAGATAGGCTTTCTCTCCTGTACGTAACAATACACATTAGTAATGCGCTCAGTACAATGCATACTGAGGTCCTGGTCGAATCTAGCTCATAACAGTTGAAAAAAGGGCATAACAATATAAAATGTCCGAAATCCATATAGTTTTCCATATCCAGGGGTAGTGTTTTTTTTTCGTGGGAGGGGGCTCGCTCCCTGGGCTTGCCCCCCCCCCCCCCCCCCCACCCCCCCTGTAGGTCTGGCTGCGCCCCTGTTGTTGTCCTGGGGTATCGTCACGGGTCACCCATAGACTCTCAGCTACGACCATTATGTGTGGATAGAGATATTATAATGAGAAGTGCATCAGCAGCTCGCATTGGCAGCACGGGTGCTGGCTGCGATTGCCAAGCTGACACGACACGCTCAGTTCATGCAATCTGTGCTGTCGTGACGGCATCTGCCCCGAGGGCAGAGACCGTGACATCATCTGCCCTGAGGGCAGATACCGTGACATAATCTGCCCCGAGGGCAGATACCGTGACATAATCTGCCCCGAGGGCATATACGGTGACATCATCTGCAGGGCAGAGACCGTGACATTATCTGCCCCCGAGGGCATGCGAGACCGTGACATCATCTGCCCCCGAGGGCATGCGAGACCGTGACATCATCTGCAAGGGCAGAGACCGCTGCTGACCGTGCGGGCGTGACGTCATCGCGTCCGGGGTCAGAAGGTCCAGGGTCAGAAGGCGGGGCGACAAACCAAGGCCAAAACACGCGTGTTGGAGAAAGTCGGGATACGTCTAGTTAGGAATGGAGCACGATGTGAAATAGGTAGGTACCTACTTCTGCGACAGCCGGGTGGTCTGCAGCAGTCAAAGCCAGTGATCCGCGAAGACAAAATGAATGGCGTTAGGCACCCCACTAAATCGGGGCGGTCCACCACGGTGCCTGGGATGATGTGTCAGTTGAGTGGAGATGAACCCAGCTGGCAGGTGTTACGAACGGTTCGGTTCACTCGGTCCGCTCTGTGTCGCGTGACAAACGCCAGGTCTCGCGTTGGGCAACTGTATTCTTTCAGCGCGAACGGGCGGTCAGCCGGGTCAGTGAGCGGCTTCAGGCGGGGGGCTATTAGAGATGTCAATATACCGGCAAATGACATTGGAGATGCAAGTTTAAACACCAAACAATAGTGAGGCGACACTAAAAAGTGTGTGGGTTAGACTGCCTGCTCCATTCCTTGGATATCGCAAACATGATTTGTAGGTATAACCGTTACATGGCAAGATTCGGGTTAAAAAGACGATTTGTCCCCTCATTTCTGAGATTTGACTCCACATCTCTGGAAAGCTTCTTCCGCCCATTCCATTATGTTCCCGCTGGATTTATTCACGAAGAATGTTGAGCTCACAGCTATGTCAAATAAGTCGGTAGAGACTACCGCACGGGTACTGTTCGATACCGCTATGTATTATCATGGGGTTTCCGGTTTCGCTTTCCGGAATGGCGGCTGTCAGGGATCGAGTTTGATATGCGGCACATGGCTACTCCGGCGAACTCTCTGGAGATTGGCAGGAAGTGTCTATCACGGCTTCCGCTCTTCGGCCCACAGTAGATAAAAATCGGCCCGACCAACACCGATGGATTGCATTGTATCATGAATTCAATAAATAAATACAATCCTTTCCGTAGTCTGGACAGTCACAGAAGCCCACAACCATAAGAAAGCAAGCCTCTATTCGAAGTCGAATGATCACTTTCTTCACCGTATCAAATTCCGTTGCCGGTAAAAGCCTGCAGGTGCTGCAGCGGTGGATCCATACGAGGTTACTGGGCAGTGGCGCCTTCCTCGAGCCTCCTGGCGGCCCATAACCAATCGGAATGATCCGAAACCCACCGAACAATTCCACGTTTTTCTCACAAAGTGCTGAACACTTGAATAGCCACGGAAATCGGGGAAAGTTAATGCTCCAGAACCTTAGCAGCAATGGCATAGCTTATGTTCAGGTCAGGAACAAAGTTAAATAACTAAGTAAAGCCGTTGGCCGTGGCGGTAATATATTGCTGTTTGGGCGTCCAAAGCTGCTCAACATCGCCACAATTCTTCCATGACACAAGGTTTTCAAAGTCAGGCATACTATATTTACTAAACAGATTATTCAGGTATCGCAGCGTACCGATTGGGAATACGCTACGTATGTACGTAATGTACGTACGTATCACGTTCGCATCACCTTTGTCTGCTCATATCGTTCAGTTTGCCATAGCGTCATTATGGGAGTTCGCATGCCCTAGCAAGTTCGAGTCGCTTTGGTGCTCGGAATCTGCTGTCGACCTGAATGACCTGCGGTCGGCGGCAGTGGCCGCAAACGGTTCACATGGCGTCAGTGAGTGGGTGTTTCAGACTTTTCAATACATATAAAGTTCTTCACTAAATTCCGCTGTTGGGCTGGAATAACGCCATTGGATGGATGTTTGGGTCAGACTTCGCGCAGCAGCCTGTCTATAGAGAGGGTCTGATCCCCATCCTAGTGATGTGTCCACGCAAAGGGTTGAACTGAACTGATAGAAAGACAGTCCGGACGCCGCCATAGCTATCAAACAGCTGAGAGCCATAGCACTGAGTCTGCGCCGGCGCCGGCACCGTGCCAGTCACCGGCGCCGTGGCGGCACCTCCAGCTACCGGACCGGAGCGGCACCTCCAGTTACCGGACCGGCAGCGGCACCTCCAGCTACCGGACCGGCAGCGGCACCTCCAGCTACCGGACCGGAGCGGCACCTCCAGCTACCGGACCGGAGCGGCACCTCCAGCTACCCGTCCGGCAGCGGCACCTCTAGCTACCGGACCGGCAACGGCACCTCCAGCTACCCGTCCGGCAGCGGCACCTCCAGCTACCGGACCGGAGCGGCACCTCCAGCTACCCGTCCGGCAGCAGCATCTCCAGCTACCGGACCGGCAGCGGCACCTCCAGCTACCCGTCCGGCAGCGGCACCTCCAGCTACCGGACCGGAGCGGCACCTCCAGCTACCGGACCGGAGCGGCACCTCCAGCTACCCGTCCGACAGCGGCACATCCAGCTACCGGACCGGAGCGGCACCTCCAGCTACCGGACCGGAGCAGCACCTCCAGCTACCCGTCCGGCAGCTGGAGTGTCTGCACATCGTAGCTGCCGCCGATGTAGACGATCTCCCCGTCCGCCCCGGAGAACACCTGGACCCCATTCTCGGCGTGCACGGCCGCCTTGGTGGCCTCCACCAGCCGGCGCCACTCGCTGGCCGGCCGCTCCTCCCCATCTGACCCGCCCGGCGGTGGTTGAGGTGACGGCGGCGCCAGGAGCCGCACCTGCTCCACACGAAACTGGCGCCAGTGCGGCGCCGGCTGACGCAGCACGAACCGCAGCCGCGCCACGCCGCGCCAGTCGGTCAGACTCTGCTTCCGGCTGATGGTGACGTAGTCCTGACTGCCGGCGTCGTACAGCGGACTGGGCATCAGCGTCCTGTCCCGCACAGAGAGCTCCCAGGAGGCCAGTCGGCCCGGCCGGCCTCCCGCCGTCGCCGCCGCCGCCTCCGGGCCCTCCTCGGCGACCGAACGCTGCACCCACACCGACACAGAGTGGACGTAGAAGTTGCGGAAGCGGATCTCGTGGAGGGACTCTGGCGAGGCGAGGGTGACGTCCTGCACCAGACAGCCGGTGGCCAGGTGGGGCGAGTCGGTGACCGGCGCAGGGCCGTCCACGGTACACACGATCTCCCGCGGCTGCATCGATCACGGTCGGACACGGCCCAGGTGGATCACGCACTGGTGGTGAATGCTGGTTGAACACGACGGTGCTCAGTTGGGCACGAGCACCCCCGCCGTCTGCTGAAACGTCTGCGGATGACGAAAACAGGTTTCAGCGGTATGCTAGTGGGACTTTCAATAGCATTTACTGTCAAACTCGAACACTTCTTGTAATTAGACGGGCGCTGCAGTTGTTGTCATGGTGCGGTACTCACAATAGGTTCTGCAGTGAAGTCGTCACAGTAACTAGTCTCTGGTGTTGCTGGACCTGCTTGGTGTAACAGTCGGTTGACAACACCACACTGTTCGCGGCCGGAGGTGCCGGCGGCGGACCCTGCCTGCCCGCACGCCACGCTGAACAGTGGGCCCCTCCCCAGGTGTCTCCCCGCTCAGTGTCGTCGGCCGGCCCCACGGCGCGCTGCGTGGTCGATAGCCGCTCAGCGCCGGCCGGAGACACGATGCAGCGCCTGTAATAACGACTCCACGCTCCGGGAGCCATTCACTCGGGCCGGATGGCCTATACAATGACCAACTTTGGACCACCAAATTACGCATCAGGCTGAGGGACACCCGCTATGTCTTCCTTGATGCGCCACGCCCTAGTATATTAATCCGCCCGGCCGCGGCGCCCAGGAATATATATTCCCGCCCGGTGCTGGGAAATTATAAAATATTCACCGAGGTTTTTATGCGGAGGACTGAGGGCGGTTAGGCCCAAGGTACGAAGCAAAAAAAAACGAGGTGAATATTGCATAATTTGCCAGGCACAAGGGAGGGAAGATATGTACCGCATGCCGCTAACTTTCCGCAAGATGTTCCGATGGCCAAATTCCGATGGTCAAATACGTTTATATGGCCAAATTGCAAGGCCATTCTTTCCCATATTTAGGCTTTAACGTATCCGGACATGAAGAAGATACTCCAGAAGAGAAGTCTACAACTTTGCAATGAGCCAGACATGTGCTTGATTCCAGTGGAATCGAATCCTATTCCGGAATCGATTCCGTTTGTACTGGAATCGGAATCGGATTCGATTCCATTGGCATCTGGGTGGAATCGGAATCAGATGGAGTCAATCATTTTTATAAATTGATGGAATAAAAATCGGAATCAATGGCAATTTCAAGTGATTCCGTGTTATTTTCGTAAAAATCACTGACCATGAATTTAAGCTTCTCTGAAGGCAATTTGTTTCTTTGAGCATGCATACATAAAGTAAAGCTAGGCTATTAATTTTGCCCAAATGAGGGTCAATAAACATGATCGGTAATTCGACTTATTTAAGTGGAGACATACAACGATCTTCGCTTATGACAATGTTACGTTTTGTGTACCATAAAGACATAAAAGACATAAAAGAAAAGTGCAACAAAGAGCCTCTTGGGCCCATCCGAGGTTGCACCCCCCCCCCCCCCACCAGTCTCGCCCCTTCAAATCACCTTACTCTACCTGCATAAAAGAAGGCTAATCCCACGAGTATTTATGAACCAATCCCTTCTCTGTAAAGTATTTATCTAATCTAATTTTTAAGGAAGCAAGTGTCACTGCATCAACGACATCCCCTGGTAGCATATTCCAATGTCCTACAACCCTTCTACTGAAAAATGACTGTCGTAGCCTAGTCCTAATTTGTTTCATAATGAGTTGATGCTGATGACCTCTACCTCGATTTTCCCTATTGAACTCAAACATTCCCTTTAAATATCCAGAATGCTGACCATTTACAAATTTGAAGACTTCAATTAGATCTCCTCTTAGCCTTCTATATCTAAGTGAAAACATACCCAATTTCTTTAATCTATCTTCATAAGGTAAACTACCAAGACAATTAACCATTTTCGTTGCCCTTTTTTGAACTCTTTCTAACAACCAGCAATCTTTCTCATATGTTGGAGACCAGGCTTGTACACAATACTCCAAATGTGGTCTAACGTATGCACAATACAGTTTTGTTATTACCTTTTCACTCTTGTAGGAAACATTTCTGTTAATGGCCCCTATCATTCTAAGTGCCTTTTTCCTAGCTTCTACAACCTGGTCTGACGCTGATAGTCTATTGTTTACCACGACACCTAAATCTCTTTCCTTTTCAATCTGCTCCATTTTCTGCCCACCCATTTCATACCTATGTTTACTGCTAACCCGTCCAGCGTGCATAATCTTACATTTACTCAAATTGAATTTCATCTGCCATGCTTCAGACCACTCAACTAGCTTGTTCAGATCTGATTGAAAAACATCCTGATCATGTTTTCCTCTAATAATCCTGACAACTTTTAGATCGTCTGCAAATTTCAAGACTTCGCTGTCTATACTGTTCTCAATTGCATTCACAAATATTATAAAAAGCAATGGGCCCAGGACTGAGCCCTGTGGAACCCCACTGAGAACCTCTTTCCATTGTGATTGGCACCCAATCAATATAACCCTTTGCTGGCGTCTTGAAAGCCACGTTTCTATCCAATCCAGAATCTTACCCCTGATCCCATGAATTTTAAGTTGCAACCCCAGTCTTGTATGGGGGACTTCGTCAAATGCTTTACTGAAATCAAGAAAAGCTACATCTAGCTGTTTACCCTGATCAAAGCTATCTGCTGCAACATCCAAAAACTCCAGAAGATTAGTTAAACAAGAACGGGCCTTCCTAAAGCCATGCTGTGTATCCTTGATGAGTTCATTTTGCTCCAAGAATTCAACAATCTTATCTTTGATGATTGATTCAAGCACCTTGCAGACTAATGAGGTCAGACTAACCGGTCTATAGTTTTCCTCCTTACTTCTATCTCCCTTTTTATGAATAGGAACAACATTTGCTCTTTTCCGATCAAGTGGAATTTTACTATCTGCGAGTGATTTAGACAATATTATGGCTAATGGAACCGACAACTCCCTTTCAGATTCTCTTAAAAGTCTAGCATGGATTTCATCAGGTCCTTCTGCCTTGTTAGGCCTTACTTTCTTTAGATATTCTAGAACAAGTTCACTACTTATGCCACCTAGCTCTCCTATAGTCTCCTCTGTCTCTGGGCTCAGGCTGAATTGCTGCAATACTACTCTGGTCCTCGATAGTAAAGACAGATTGAAACTGATCATTAAGCACTTCAACCATTTCACTGTCCTTGCTAACTAACACATCATCTACCTTAAATGGACCTATATTTTTGGAAACTGTACTGAACTTATAAAAACTGAAGAATTTCTTACTATCTGCATTACAATGTCTAGCTAAATCAAGTTCCTTTGCCCTTTTAGCTGCTCTGACCTTTTTCTTAACTGAATTTCTTGCATTCTGGTAGGCCTTCTGATTTATATCTAGTGAAGATCCCTTCAAAATGCAAAATGCACTTCTTTTAGCTTGTATAGCCCTCCTTACTTCTGGGGTAAGCCAAACTGGTTTGCCCTTGGTTCTGTTACGTTTGTGCCTGAGGGGTATATGCCGATTCTGAATTTGGCTTAATCTAGCTTTGAAAACATTCCAGGCCTCACATGCATCTAAACCTGCCAACTCAATGTTCCATTTTATCTGTGCGAGGTCGTTTCTAATGCCATCAAAATCAGCCCGGCTGAAGTTTGGAACCAAAATAAGGTTATCTTTGGGCCTCATTTCTGATGAGATATTAAATTTAACCATATTGTGATCACTGGTTCCTAGACCTTCGCAAATACTTATGTCACTAACTAGATCACTGTTGTCTGAGAATACAAGGTCAAGAATGGAGCAATGTCTGGTTGGCTCTGTTACAAACTGATGCATGAAAAGCTCTCTTCAAAGATTTGCCTATACAACCTACACTCATTTGTTTCCTCTGCTATACTTTCGTATCCTCTTAAGTTAAAATCTCCCATAATAAGACACTGAGCCCGAAAGTTCCTACGTATTTCCTCACAAATATCTTGGTCTGTTTCAACTTGGGAGTTCCTTGGAAGATTCCCTGGTCTGTAAAATGCACCTATCCTCAACCTTCCTCTGTTTCCTGTACCAATTTTAATGTCAAGCCAGATTGATTCTACTTCTTTTACTTTACTAGAATCATCAACTCTAGTAGTACAGTACAAGCTATTTACATATACAAACACTCCGCCCCCTGTCGTGATTCTCTGCAGTATGAGAACATGTTATACCCTTGCAACTCGAAATCCTGTAGCCTATCCCTATTATACCTCTCACTAACCCATGTCTCGGTTACACAAATTATATCAGGCTTTTCAAGGGCAACATAACACTCAAACTCATCAAATTTAGACCTAATACTTTGGGCATTCAGCAACACACATGTGATCTTATACTTTGAGCTGACTACTAATTCTGAGGGAATTATGATCTACTGTCCTATTCTGACATGAAATTCTACCAATGCTTACTTCCTGATGCCCTGGTACTAGCGTCCCCGAACCCCCCCCCCCCCCCCCCCCCCTCCTACCTAGTTTCCCTGAATGACACTTATGTAGGCATCTCCCAAAGCCCTTGCCCCCTCATCCGATAAGTGAAGCCCATCCTTCATATAGTACCTACGCCACTCATAGAACTGATACCATAAGTCTACATAACTAAGCCCCATAGCTGAACATAAGTTCTGAACTGAGCTGTTCACAGACAGAGCTCTCGAGTACCACTCCTCACTGGCTCCACAGCGAGGGAGGATGCCAGTCACAATGACTGGTTTCCTGGACTCCTTCAACCTCTGCAGCAGGCTCCGGTACTCCGCTACTATTCTCACACTCTGCCTAGTTCCTATGTCGTTCACCCCCACCTGTATTATAACTGTCTCCGGGCTACTCCTACCAAGTTCTGCCTCAATGACAGGGCCCATATCAGCTACTCTTGCCCCTGGTTTGACTATACATCTGTCCCTCTTCCCACAGAATGTTCGCCTTAAGGGCCTTACCCTTGAGTCCCCAACCACTAAATGCTGAACCTCTTCCCAGTCACTTTCAGCTGCTGACTCTAACGCACTGAACCTATTTGATATTGTAACCTGCGGATGTTCCCTGGGGCTGTACTGCCTGACTCTACTCTGAACTTTTGTCCATCCCTCCTGATCCCCTTCCCTCTTCCTCCTCCAGATTCTGCTACCACCCTCCATTACCCAGCACCCCTCCTCATCCATACTGTCTGTGGCCCTAGCATTACTTTCCACAGTGTTGGGTCTCCAGAAATGTGACCCTCCAACACACTTCCAAACCCCAGCCGGACTATCCATCTTTGCCTTATCCTCCTCCCTTATGCCCCTATCAGAACTACCACTGGTCCCTGATCCTGTAGGCTCCTTATCTGACCCCCTGACCACAGTCTGCGCATACGTTCCTTGGTCAGGAGCTACACCCTCCTGCGGCTCATCTCTACACCTACACTTACTAACTGCGCCTCAAGCTCCGCTACCCTGGCCTGGAGGGCCTCTAGCTCTGCTACCTTCGCCTGCATCCTAGTCATGCTCATTTGAATACACTAGTACTTAGGTATATAACTTAGATACTATGCGCTTTTCAATACTTTAACTTAATTGTCTGTCTTAACTTTTTTTTTCTTTTTTTTCTTCTTCTTCTTCTAACTTAGGTACTATGCGCTTTCAATACTTTAACTTAATTGTCTGTCTTAACTTAATTTTTTTCTTTTTTTTCTTCTTCTTCTAAACCTTAACTAGATCTAAGTAAAGCTAGTGACACAAATCAGCTATGAGTGCACCTAATACTAGACTAAATATCTAATCCTTAAATAAACTAAATACTAAATACACCTTAATTATCCCTAATTTTCTAGAAATATATACTTATCCAACCCTGCAACTAATAACACAAAAATAAGACCAAGACAATTGTGGCGCACACAAGCTAGAATGAAAAGTCCTTTAAAAAGCAAGTAAGAGGTAACAGCTAACTATGAATGCTTAAATATAATACCTAAACGATCCACAAAACTAGATATCTAATCCTTATATCTAAATCTAATGTGGTTCCTCAAAAAATACACAAAACAACAGAGCTATCCAACAGCCACTTAGCTTGTCACATGTCACTGGTGCTCTGACCATACATTCCATAACATTATCATACCTTTCAAGACAGTGATTTCCTTGTGCATCGTATTAGAAAATAGCAGCCTCCAATGTGTTCAACTGTCCATGCATCTAATTCACTAATTTAGTCTGTCTGTCTGTCTGTCTGTCTGTCTGTCTGTCTGTCTGTCTGTCTGTCTGTCTGTCTGTCTGTCTGTCTGTCTGTCTGTCTGTCTGTCTGTCTGTCTGTCTGTCTGTCTGTCTGTCTGTCTGTCTGTCTGTCTGTCTGTCTGTCTGTCTGTCTGTCTGTCTGTCTGTCTGTCTGTCTGTCTGTCTGTCTGTCTGTCTGTCTGTCTGTCTGTCTGTCTGTCTGTCTGTCTGTCTGTCTGTCTGTCTGTCTGTCTGTCTGTCTGTCTGTCTGTCTGTCTGTCTGTCTGTCTGTCTGTCTGTCTGTCTGTCTGTCTGTCTGTCTGTCTGTCTGTCTGTCTGTCTGTCTGTCTGTCTGTCTGTCTGTCTGTCTGTCTGTCTGTCTGTCTGTCTGTCTGTCTGTCTGTCTGTCTGTCTGTCTGTCTGTCTGTCTGTCTGTCTGTCTGTCTGTCTGTCTGTCTGTCTGTCTGTCTGTCTGTCTGTCTGTCCTGTCTGTCTGTCTGTCTGTCTGTCTGTCTGTCTGTCTGTCTGTCTGTCTGTCTGTCTGTCTGTCTGTCTGTCTGTCTGTCTGTCTGTCTGTCTGTCTGTCTGTCTGTCTGTCTGTCTGTCTGTCTGTCTGTCTGTCTGTCTGTCTGTCTGTCTGTCTGTCTGTCTGTCTGTCTGTCTGTCTGTCTGTCTGTCTGTCTGTCTGTCTGTCTGTCTGTCTGTCTGTCTGTCTGTCTGTCTGTCTGTCTGTCTGTCTGTCTGTCTGTCTGTCTGTCTGTCTGTCTGTCTGTCTGTCTGTCTGTCTGTCTGTCTGTCTGTCTGTCTGTCTGTCTGTCTGTCTGTCTGTCTGTCTGTCTGTCTGTCTGTCTGTCTGTCTGTCTGTCTGTCTGTCTGTCTGTCTGTCTGTCTGTCTGTCTGTCTGTCTGTCTGTCTGTCTGTCTGTCTGTCTGTCTGTCTGTCTGTCCCGGGGCCCGGGAACGATTTTAAAGTTGGGGCGGGGGGGCGCAACCAAATATTTTGTTTTGGCAATCTTTTCACTTTTAATCTTGGTGCACCTTTTTGTTGTCAAATTTTCCTAATTGGAAAACCGAAAACACGTTTCGAAAGCTCATCAAAAACAACTTCGAAACTATTTCTACATTTTTTGGTTCAGGTCAATATTGAGGTCACCAGAGGTCACCAGAGGTCCGATTTTCCAGTTTTAGGACATAGCTCCAGAAACCCCCACATATCTCGGGAACTATGATAGCTAAGAACAAACAAGAAAAAACAGTCGAAAGCTCTTGCAATATTCAATCATAACGTGTCATCCAATTTTATTTCAGGTTAATAGTTTGGGCTCCAGAGGTCATCAAATGTCAAAAGGGCTATTTTTTGGCAAAACGTTCGTAAATATCTTTTTACTTAATGAAGATACGGCAATGATTTTGACATCATGTTCGTCTCGTCAAATCGCTTCGAATGTATGTATGTATTGACATTTAAAACACTCTCCAACATAAAATGGCTATTCCGAGTGTCGAGTCGATAACGTTAAAAGGTGAGACATGTTAAAAAGGCACTCGTAAGCAGCATTCATACAGCAAAATATAAAAAAGCATACATCCATACACACAACACGCACACACAAACGCACGTACGCACATATTCATCCAGTCCCAGCTAAATGATTACACAGTGCATGCCTAAAAGACGCGAGAGTCGAGTTCCGGAGTTCCAGAGGTAAGGAGTTGTAGAGTTGCGCGATACTGTATAAGAGGCGCCGCCTACCCGCCTCCGTCCTCACACGCGGGAGAGTGTCCTGTCGAGTAGAACGGGAGCGAAGAGAAGAGTTGGCCTGAATATGAGAGACAAGAGCTTGCGGTTCGCCAGTAACTCGTATTTTGTGAAGCAAACTTACAGAGTGCTGTTGGTAGAGCTGACGGGCAGTAGGCCAGCCCAGTTCCTCACGCACGTCCGATATATGATCAAATTTGCGGCGGCCGGAGACAACGCGCATCGCAAAGTTCAGGATTTTTTGGAGGCGTTGTGTTTTTTTCTCCGACCCGTTGCCATAGACGGCAAGGCAGTATCGAACGTGCGAGATGACCAAGGCATTGACCAAGGTGGGCAGAAGGTCAGGTGGGATCTGATGACGCACGTGGGACAGGCCGATGAGGATACCGTTGCATTTTTTGACGAGGGCAGAAACGTGAGAGTCCCAGGTGAGGTACTTGTCGAACACTACGCCAAGGTTCCTCACGGTGGGGTCCTCACGCACTGCATCCTCGCGGTACCGAACAGTAATGGGAGCCATGCCACGACAATTTTGACGGGAACCACAGACTATAAGTTCCGTTTTACTTGTGTTTACTTTCAGACCGTGGGAGTGGAACCAGACGTCCAATGAGTCTAATGTCTGTTCCATTGTAGCAATGAGCTGCGGGTGAGTCTTTTTTGCCAGATATCAAAATTTGGGTATCATCAGCGTACTGCACCACGTGCGCGTCAGGGGCAAATAGGGACAGGTCGTTAGCAAATATCTGGAAGAGGAGTGGGCCAAGAGAGGATCCTTGGAATACACCGATGGGATTGGGCTGGGGTCTGGAAAGGTGCCGATTGCCACGGCAGTCAGCAGTACAAACAGATTGGGTATGACCACGGAGGTAAGAAGAAAGCCAGGTAGGATCGATAGAATAGGCTTGAAGTTTGGAAAGAAGCTTTGTGTGGTCAATCACATCAAAGCATTTGGAAAGATCAAGGAGGCAGAGGAGGGTAAGTTCCTGGCGGTCAGTGGCGGCAAGGATATGATCGGATACGGTAAGGAGCGCGGTTTCTGTGGAGAGACGGGAGCGGAAACCGTGCTGGGATGAGGAAAAAAGGTTGTTGTCAGCCATGTACGAGTACAGCTGTCGCTGGACCACCTTCTCGACAAGCTTCGGAAAGGCAGGAACGATGGAAATAGGTCTGAAGTTTGAGGCATCTGATGGGCTTCCGGATTTGTGGATAGGATGTACTATGGAATGTTTCCAGGGATCGGGAAATTCACAGGATGTGAGACAGGTGTTGAGAATGTGTAGGATGACATGGCCAATAGTTTCGAAACAAAGCTTAATTACTTTAATGCAAATGCCGTCTTCCCCACAAGCTCCTGAATTTTGCATAGAAAAGAGGACAGGACAGAGAGAATCAATAGTCATGGGTTTCAAAGAGAAAGCACAGGCACCAACCCTGGGTAGACAGCACGGAAGTTCAAGGGGCAACCCCCTGGCTCGAACCTCACCTGCGACTCGGGGGCCCACCCCCACGAAGTACTCGTTTAACTCGTCGGGGGTGGCCTCAGGCACAACTCTCTGTGTCGACCTCTTGCCCTCAATTATTTGTCTGATGTTCCTAAACATGGTGGCAGGACCCTGCTCTCTCACCCTACTGGCAATGTCCTGTCTCGTGTCCTGTCGGATAGCAGACTTCACTTTCTTATCCAGGGCGAGAAGAGCAGGAGTCCTGACACCTTGGGCAAGAAGTCCACGTCGCTGTGCCATCAGCCGCAAGGTGGCGTCCGAGGCAGGGGGGGGGGCCGAAGGGTTGTGAATTTTGATGCGCTGCAGAGGAGCATGAGAGTCAAGAATAGGCATAAATAATGCTAGAAAGGCAGACCACTGATCAGCTACCCCCGTACATGAGAACACAGGGCTCCAGTCGGTGTGGTACAGAGACAAATGGAAATCTAAAACATTCAACCTATTCAAACGTCTGGACATGATATATGATGATTTGGCTCTGTGCTTGGGAATGTTGATGATAGCCTTGACTAAAAAATGAATGAAAATCAAATGAATGAAAAAAAATGAAAAAAAGAAATTAAAAAAATGAATGAAAAATGAAAAATGAGTCATATTCATTCGGACCAGTTAAGGTCAACTTAGAACTTTGACCTTAGGGCAAGGTCAAGTGGCGACCCAAGTAGGTCATGTTGCATATTGAGAGACGTGTCGCGACGAGATAAACACTTTTATGCCGGTTTCACTTCTTTATATCTTCATTCTATCGAGAGTTATTGACACACAAAGTGTTGGTGACCTCAGCTGACCTCTGCTGACCCTGTAGGAGTCACTGAACAACAATCGAACCTGGAACATCAATAATAGCCTATGATAACATGATCCAGAAGGAATTGGACTGATATCATGCGTATCCTCGGAATATAATTTTTTTAATATTTCCCCATTGCCTTTTAGTGGGAGGTCACGAAATTGACCCGACCGGTGACCTTAGGTCACCGATATTCAAAATCATAGATATTCAAATTGTAGGTACATACAATAGCCCATAAAGCATGTGTCGCATGACTTTCGTAGATTTTCTGCGCACATTGACCTTTTGTGACCTGACCTTGACCTTGACTTTGTCAAGAATCTCACTTTAGCTCATGCGGGATGTGTATTATACCTATGGGAGCATTTTGGGTGATCATGGTCGCAATCAAAGACCAATGATGCAATCAAAGATGGAAAGTATGGCCCATAAACTCAAATGACTCGATTTTGACATTTGACCCGACTTTGACCTAATATGTGATCTCAATTCCACAATTTCGAGTATGCTTTAGATGCGAGTCACTGAGTGCTTTCGAATGCCGCCTTGTGCGTCTCGCTGCGATCATTGGTTCCGGAGATAACGAGGGGGCAATATTTGCCACCCCCGGCCAATGTCGGGTTAAACCCAGATAAAAGAAAGTGCATATTTTGAGCTCCCTGATTCATCAGCTATCGATTGATATGTTTTACATGTTCAAACCGATGCCGTAAATTGAAGCAGAAACGCCGTATCGCGCTAAAAGGCCGTTCTCGCCCACTGTGCGGCGTTCGTAACCCGGCGGCCGACTAGCGAGCGCTGAGCAGCTAATGCCCGCGGCCGGCCAGCGCTGCCGCACGAGTCGGTCGGCCGAAAGTGGTAAACGAACTCCCGCAATACGCCCGGCTTAGGCGTAAATCGACACCCCCGCATGAGTATTGCGACACATTGACACCTCATGCAGCGGTTATCACGGGTGTTCCGTTACACCTATACACTCCATGCAGCGGCGATCACGGGTGTTCAGGTACACTTGCCTGAGTGCTAAACAAAGCACCTTCCAGGCGACGTATTTTAGGTAGTGCATCACACAGTTTAGGGGTGTCGACACCCTGCACGGGTGTTGATTTTTGTGTGAGTGTGTCAGGCTGAGATGCACCGTGTTGTATCCCATAGGCGTGCCCCTGATCAGTAGAGATGATGGTGCAGTGCGTGATTAGCTTCTGCGTTCTTACAACATTACATATCGGCACGTCTGCGTTCTTACAACATTACATATCGGCACGTCTGCGTTCTTACAACATTACATATCGGCACGTCTGCGTTCTTACAACATTACATATCGGCACGTTGCTGTTGATTGTTGCAGCTGTTGGGTCTTGTCTCCTGATGGCAAGCAAAGGTGAAGTGTTGCTCCACTCCATCTGGGTACCGCACGAGGTTCCTTCATATACATTTGTGCCTTGGGGAATCGGTGTAACACATTCCAACACTCCTACGTGGCTTGTTTCAACACTTCCCCGAGAATGGTTTCCAATAGCACCGCGGCCTCAAATACTGGAACCTTTCGGAGCTTTGATTTTCCTGATGCTTTGCAAGCTGCGCCTCTGTGGGAGTAAATACTACACACAAAAGTACAATATCGTGCCACTTCCTGACGACATGACAAAGCTGTTTATGTACACAAAAGGAAGACCAACTCCCGGAAAAAACGTCAGCACCGTAACACTCATCCGGCAGCGTAATATGTTTAAAGCCACGTTGAGGCGAGGTCCCGAGGATCTATTGGTTGGGCCTGACATTTAGGTTAGCCGAGCTTTATTTGAGTGATGAGAAGACTGAATACCGTTTCAAGTCTCCATAGTGCCAACTCTCCAGCTCTCCCGTACTATGCTGTGCGAATATTCGCTACATACTAACTATGCTCTCTCAGGGACCTAAAATCGTCCCAGAAAGTGGGATATTAAGGCCAGTTTATAAGTTGATTCTTTCCATGCATCACAATAAGCATAATGGTCCAGTTGTCTCAAAGTGGTGTAACATGGCAGTCACGGACTCCACATTCATCCGCCAATGATTAATAGTTGATGTTCATGTTTAATTGACCAGTTGGAATCCGGAACGAAGGCCGAATGATTAAACATGACACAGTTAATAGCCACACGTACACGTTATTTAACTAACTACTGGGTCCTGATTTTGTCAGCACTGCTAGACCATAACTCAAAACACTGCTCGACAAAAATTCATAAGAAGAATCCTGTTAGCCCGTGTGGGCCAACTGGCCACCAATTTCTGATTACATTTCGGCGTCGCTAGCGCTCATCAATCATCTCTGAATGACAAGCCATTCAGCAGCAGAGCTTCCCATTCCGATTGGAACTTTCTCACAGCAGGAGCTGTCTGATAAGAGATAGCAGGACCTGTCTGATAAGTGATAGTGAGACCTGTCTGATAAGAGATAGCAGGACCTGTCTGATAAGTGATAGTGGGACCTGTCTGATAAGAGATAGCAGGACCTGTCTGATAAGAGATAGCAGTAGCTGTCTGTTAAGAGATATTGGGACCTGTCTGATAAGAGATAGCAGGAGCTCTCTGATAAGAGATAGTGGGACCTGTCAGATAGTGGGACCTGTTTGTTAATAGATAGTGAGACCTCTCTGATAAGAGATAGCAGGAGCTGTCTGATAAGAGATAGTGGGACCTGTCTGATAAGTGATAGTGAGACCTGTCTGATACGAGATAGTGGGACCTGTCTGATAAGAGACAGTGGGACCTGTCTGATAAGAGATAGTGGGACCTGTCTGATAAGAGGTAGCAGGACCTGTCTGATAAGAGATAGTGGGACCTGTCTGATAGAAGATAGTGGGACCTGTCTGATAAGAGATAGCAGGAGCTCTCTGATAAGATATAGTGGGACCTGTCTGATAAGAGATAGTGGGACCTGTCAGCTAGTGGGACCTGTCTGTTAATAGATAGTGAGACCTGTCTGATAAGAGATAGCAGGAGCTGTCTGATAAGAGATAGTGGGACCTGTCTGATAAGTGATAGTGGGACCTGTCTGATAAGAGATAGCAGGACCTGTCTGATAAGAGATAGCAGTAGCTGTCTGTTAAGAGATAGTGGGACCTGTCTGATAAGAGATAGCAGGAGCTCTCTGATAAAAGATAGTGGGACCTGTCTGATAAGAGATAGTGGGACCTGTCAGATAGTGGGACCTGTCTGTTAATAGATAGTGGGACCTGTCTGATAAGAGATAGTGGGACCTGTCTGACAATAGATAGCAGGAGCTCTCTGATAAAAGATAGTGGGAGCTGTCTGATAATAGATAGTGGGAGCTGTCTGATAAGAAATAGTGGGACCTGTCTGATAAGAGATAACAGGAGCTCTCTGATAAAAGATAGTGGGAGCTGTCTGATAAGATATAGTGGGACCTGTCTGATAAGAGATAGTGGGACCTGTCTGATAAGAGATAGTGGGACCTGTCTGATAATAGATAGTGGGACCTGTCTGATAATAGATAGCAGGAGCTCTCTGATAAGAGGTAGCAGGACCTGTCTGATAAGAGATAGTGGGACCTGTCTGATAAGAGATAGTGGGACCTGTCTGATAAGATATAGTGGGACCTGTCTGATAAGAGATAGTGGGACCTGTCTGATAAGATATAGTGGGACCTGTCTGATAAGAGATAGTGGGACCTGTCTGATAAGAGATAGTGGGACCTCTCTGATAAGAGATAGTGGGACCTCTCTGATAAGAGATAGTGGGACCTGTATGATAAGAGATAGCAGGACCTGTCTGATAAGATATAGTGGGACCTGTCTGATAAGAGATAGTGGGACCTGTCTGATAAGAGATAGCAGGAGCTGTCTGATAAGAAATAGCAGGAGCTCTCTGATAAGAGATAGTGGGATATGTCTGATAAGATATGGTGGGACCTGTCTGATAAGAGATAGCAGGAGCTGTCTGATAATAGATAGTGGGACCTGTCTGATAATAGATGGTGGGACCTGTCTGATAATATATAGTGGGACCTGTCTGATAATAGATAGTGGGACCTGTCTGATAAGATATAGCAGGACCTGTCTGATAAGAGATATTGGGACCTGTCTGATAAGATATAGTGGGACCTGTCTGATAAGAGATAGTGGGACCTGTCTGATAAGAGATAGTGGGACCTCTCTGATAAGATATAGTGGGACCTCTCTGATAAGAGATAGTGGGAACTGTCTGATAAGAGATAGCAGGACCTGTCTGATAAGATATAGTGGGACCTGTCTGATAAGAGATAGTGGGACCTGTCTGATAAGAGATAGCAGGAGCTGTCTGATAAGAGATAGCAGGAGCTCTCTGATAAGAGATAGTGGGATATGTCTGATAAGATATGGTGGGACCTGTCTGATAAGAGATAGCAGGAGCTGTCTCATAATAGATAGTGGGACCTGTCTGATAATAGATAGTGGGACCTGTCTGAAAATATATAGTGGGACCTGTCCGATAAGAGATAGCAGGACCTGTCTGATAAGAGATAGTGGGACCCGTCTGATAATAGATAGTGGGACCTGTCTGATAATATATAGTGGGACCTGTCTGATAAGAGATAGCAGGACCTGTCTGATAAGAGATAGTGGGACCTGTCTGATGATAGATAGTGGGACCTGTCCGATAAGAGATAGCAGGATCTGTCTGATAAGAGATAGTGGGACCTCTCTGATAATAGATAGTGGGACCTGTCTGATAAGATATAGTGGGACCTGTCTGATAAGAGATAGTGGGACCTGGCTGAGAAGAGATAGTGGGACCTGTCTGATAAGAGATAGTGGGACCTGTCTGATAAGAGATAGCAGGAGCTGTCTGATAAGAGATAGCAGGGGCTCTCTGATAAGAGATAGTGGGACCTGTCTGATAAGAGATAGTGGGACCTGTCTGATAAGAGATAGTGGGACCTGTCTGATAAGACATAGTGGGACTTCTCCGATAAGAGATAGTGGGACCTCTCTGATAAGAGATAGTGGGACCTGTATGATAAGAGATAGCAGGACCTGTCTGATAAGATATAGTGGGACCTGTCTGATAGAGATAGTGGGACCTGTCTGATAAGAGATAGCAGGAGCTCTCTGATAAGAGATAGTGGGATCTGTCTGATAAGATATGGTGGGACCTGTCTGATAAGAGATAGCAGGAGTTCTCTGATAATAGATAGTGGGACCTGTCTGATAATATATAGTGGGACCTGTCTGATAAGAGATAGCAGGACTTGTCTGATAAGAGATAGTGGAACCTGTCTGATAATAGATAGTGGGACCTGTCTGATAATAGATAGTGGGACCTGTCTGTTAAGATATAGCAGGACCTGTCTGATAAGACATAGTGGGGCCTGTCTGATAATAGATAGTGGGGCCTGTCTGATAAGAGATAGTAGGACCTGTCTGATAAGAGATAGTGGGACCTGTCTGATGATAGATAGTGTGACCTGTCTGATAAGAGATAGTGGGACCTGTCTGATAATAGATAGTGGGACCTGTCTGATAATATATAGTGGGACCTGTCTGATAAGAGATAGCAGGAGCTGTCTGATAAGAGATAGCATGAGCTGTCTGATAAGATATAGTGGGACCTGTCTGATAAGATATAATGGAACCTGTCTGATAAGAGATAGTGCGACCTGTCTGATAAGAGATAGCAGGAGCTCTCTGATAATAGATAGTGGGACCTGTCTGATAATAGATAGTGGGACCTGTCTGATAAGAGATAGTGGGACCTGTCTGATAAGAGGTAGCAGGACCTGTCTGATAAGAGATAGTAGGACCTGTCTGATAATAGATAGTGGGACCTGTCTGATAAGAGATAGTGGGACCTGTCTGATAATAGATAGTGGGACCTGTCTGATAATAGATAGTGAGACCTGTCTGATAAGAGATAGCAGGAGCTGTCTGATAAGAGATAGCAGGAGCTGTCTGATAAGAGATAGTGGGACCTGTCTGATAAGATATAGTGGGACCTGTCTGATAAGATATAGTGGGACCTGTCTGATAAGAGATAGTGGGACCTGTCTGATAAGGGATAGCAGGAGCTCTCTGATAATAGATAGTGGGACCTGTCTGATAAGAGATAGTGGGACCTGTCTGATAAGAGATAGTGGGACCTGTCTGATAAGAGATAGTGGGACCTGTCTGATAATAGATAGTGGGACCTGTCTGATAAGAGATAGTGGGACCTGTCTGATAAGAGATAGTGGGACCTCTCTGATAAGATGTAGTGGGAGCTGTCTGATAAGAGATAGTGGGACCTGTCTGATAAGAGATAGTGGGACCTGTCTGATAAGATATAGTGGGACCTGTCTGATAGGAGATAGTGGGACCTGTCTGATAAGAGATAGTGGGACCTGTCTGATAAGAGATAGTGGGACCTGTCTGATAAGAGAGAGCGGGAGCTGTCTGATAAGAGATAGTGGGACTTCTCTGATAATATATAGTGGGACCTGTCTGATAAGAGATAGTGGGACCTGTCTGATAAGAGATAGTGGGACCTGTCTGATAATAGATAGTGGGACCTGTCTGATAAGAGATAGTGGGACCTGTCTGATAAGAGATAACAGGAGCTGTCTGATAAGAGATAGCAGGAGCTCTCTCATAAGATATAGTAGGACCTGTCTGATAAGAGATAGCAGGAGCTGTCTGATAAGAGATAGCAGTAGCTGTCTGATGAGAGATAGTGGGACCTGTCTGATAAGAGATAGTGGGTCCTGTCTGATAATAGATAGCAGGAGCTGTCTGATAAGAGATAGCAGGAGCTCTCTGATAAGAGATAGTGGGACCTGTCTGATAAGATATAGTAAGACCTGTCTGATAAGATATATTGGGACCTGTCTGATAAGAGATAGTGGGACCTGTCCTATAAGAGATAGTGAGACCTGTCTGATAAGATATAGTGGGACCTGTCCGATAAGATATAGTGGGATCTGTCTTATACGATATAGTGGGACCTGTCTGATAAGAGATAGCAGGAGCTGTCTGATAAGAGGTAGCAGGAGCTGTCTGATAAGAGATAGCAGGAGCTGTCTGATAAGATATAGTGGGAGCTGTCTGAAAAGAGATAGTGGGACCTGTCTGATAAGAGATAGTGGGACCTGTCTGATAAGATATAGTGGGAACTGTCTGATAAGATATAGAGGGACCTGTCTGATAAGATATAGTGGGATCTGTCTGATAAGATATAGTGGGACCTGTCTGATAAGAGAGAGCAGGAGCTCTGATAAGATATAGTGGGACCTGTCTCATACGAGATAGTGGGACCTGTCTGATAAGAGATAGCAGGAGCTCTATGATAAGATATAGCGGGACCTGTCTGATAAGAGATAGCAGGAGCTCTCTGATAATAGATAGTGGGACCTGTCTGATAATATATAGCAGGAGCTGTCTGATAAGAGATAGTGGGACCTGTCTGATAGGAGATAGTGGGACCTGTCTGATAGGAGATAGTGGGACATATCTGATCAGAGATAGTGGGACCTGTCTGATAAGAGATAGTGGGACCTGTCTGATAAGAGATAGTGGGACCTGTCTGATAAGAGATAGTGGAACCTGTCTGATAAGAGACAATGGGACCTGTCTGATAAGAGATAGCAGGAGATGTCTGATAAGAGATAGTGGGACCTGTCTGATAAGAGATAGCAGGAGCTCTCTGATAAGAGATAGCAGGACTTGTCTGATACGAGATAGTGGGACCTGTCTGATAATAGATAGTGGGACCTGTCTGATAAGAGATAGTGGGACCTGTCTGATAATAGATAGTGGGACCTGTCTGATAATATATAGTGGAACCTGTCTGATAAGAGATAGCAGGAGCTGTCTGATAAGAGATAGTGGGACTTGTCTGATAAGATATAGTGGGACCTGTCTGATAAGATATAGTGGGATCTGTCTGATAAGAGATAGTGTGACCTGTCCGATAAGAGATAGCAGGAGCTCTCTGATAATAGATAGTGGGACCTGTTTGATAATAGATAGTGGGACCTGTCCGATCAAAGAAAGTGGGACCTGTCTGATAAGAGGTAGCAGGACCTGTCTGATAAGAGATAGTGGGACTTCTCTGATAAGATATAGTGGGAGCTGTCTGATAAGAGATAGTGGGACCTGTCTGATAAGATAATGTGGGACCTGTCTGATAAGATATATTGGGACCTGTCTGATAAGATAGAGTGGGACCTGTCTGATAAGAGATAGTGAGAGCTGTCTGATAAGATAGAGTGGGACCTGTCTGATAAGATATAGTGGGACCTGTCTGATAAGATAGAGTGGGACCTGTCTGATAAGAGATAGTGGGACCTGTCTGATAAGAGATAGTGGGACCTGTCTGATAAAAGATAGTGGGACCTGTCTGATAAGAGATTGTGGGACCTGTCTGATAAGAGATAGTAGGACCTCTCTGATAAGAGATAGTGGGACCTGTCTGATAATAGATAGCAGGAGCTGTCCGATAAGAGATAGCAGGAGCTTTCTGATAAGATGTAGTGGGACCTGTCTGATAAGAGATAGTGGGACCTGTATGATAAGAGATTGTGGAACCTGTCTGATAAGAGATAGTGGGACCTGTCCTATAGGAGATAGTGGGACCTGTCTGATAAGATATAGTGGGACCTGTCTGATAAGAGATAGTGGGACCTGTCTGATAATAGATAGTGGGACCTGTCTGATAAGAGATAGTGGGACCTGTCTGATAAGAGATAGTGGGACCTCTCTGATAAGATGTAGTGGGAGCTGTCTGATAAGAGATAGTGGGACCTGTCTGATAAGAGATAGTGGGACCTGTCTGATAAGATATAGTGGGACCTGTCTGAAAGGAGATAGTGGGACCTGTCTGATAAGAGATAGTGGGACCTGTCTGATAAGAGATAGTGGGACCTGTCTGATAAGAGAGAGCGGGAGCTGTCTGATAAGAGATAGTGGGACCTCTCTGATAATATATAGTGGGACCTGTCTGATAAGAGATAGTGGGACCTGTCTGATAAGAGATAGTGGGACCTGTCTGATAATAGATAGTGGGACCTGTCTGATAAGAGATAGTGGGACCTGTCTGATAAGAGATAACAGGAGCTGTCTGATAAGAGATAGCAGGAGCTCTCTCATAAGATATAGTAGGACCTGTCTGATAAGAGATAGCAGGAGCTGTCTGATAAGAGATAGCAGTAGCTGTCTGATGAGAGATAGTGGGACCTGTCTGATAAGAGATAGTGGGCCCTGTCTGATAATAGATAGCAGGAGCTGTCTGATAAGAGATAGCAGGAGCTCTCTGATAAGATATAGTGGGACCTGTCTGATAAGATATAGTGGGACCTGTCTGATAAGAGATAGTGGGACCTGTCTGATAAGAGATAGTGGGACCTGTCCTATAAGAGATAGTGAGACCTGTCTGATAAGATATAGTGGGACCTGTCCGATAAGATATAGTGGGATCTGTCTTATACGATATAGTGGGACCTGTCTGATAAGAGATAGCAGGAGCTGTCTGATAAGAGGTAGCAGGAGCTGTCTGATAAGAGATAGCAGGAGCTGTCTGATAAGATATAGTGGGAGCTGTCTGAAAAGAGATAGTGGGACCTGTCTGATAAGAGATAGTGGGACCTGTCTGATAAGATATAGTGGGAACTGTCTGATAAGATATACAGGGACCTGTATGATAAGATATAGTGGGATCTGTCTGATAAGATATAGTGGGACCTGTCTGATAAGAGAGAGCAGGAGCTCTGATAAGATATAGTGGGACCTGTCTGATACGAGATAGTGGGACCTGTCTGATAAGAGATAGCAGGAGCTCTCTGATAAGATATAGCGGGACCTGTCTGATAAGAGATAGCAGGAGCTCTCTGATAATAGATAGTGGGACCTGTCTGATAATATATAGTAGGAGCTGTCTGATAAGAGATAGTGGGACCTGTCTGATAGGAGATAGTGGGACCTGTCTGATAGGAGATAGTGGGACATATCTGATCAGAGATAGTGGGACCTGTCTGATAAGAGATAGTGGGACCTGTCTGATAAGAGATAGTGGGACCTGTCTGATAAGAGATAGTGGAACCTGTCTGATAAGAGACAATGGGACCTGTCTGATAAGAGACAGCAGGCGCTGTCTGATAAGAGATAGTGGGACCTGTCTGATAAGAGATAGCAGGAGCTCTCTGATAAGAGATAGCAGGACCTGTCTGATACGAGATAGTGGGACCTGTCTGATAATAGATAGTGGGACCTGTCTGATAAGAGATAGTGGGACCTGTCTGATAATAGATATTGGGACCTGTCTGATAATATATAGTGGAACCTGTCTGATAAGAGATAGCAGGAGCTGTCTGATAAGAGATAGTGGGACTTGTCTGATAAGATATAGTGGGACCTGTCTGATAAGATATAGTGGGACCTGTCTGATAAGAGATAGTGTGACCTGTCCGATAAGAGATAGCAGGAGCTCTCTGATAATAGATAGTGGGACCTGTTTGATAATAGATAGTGGGACCTGTCCGATCAAAGAAAGTGGGACCTGTCTGATAAGAGGTAGCAGGACCTGTCTGATAAGAGATAGTGGGACTTCTCTGATAAGATATAGTGGGAGCTGTCTGATAAGAGATAGTGGGACCTGTCTGATAAGATAGAGTGGGACCTGTCTGATAAGATATAGTGGGACCTGTCTGATAAGATAGAGTGGGACCTGTCTGATAAGAGATAGTGGGAGCTGTCTGATAAGAGATAGTGGGACCTGTCTGATAAGATAGAGTGGGACCTGTCTGATAAGATATAGTGGGACCTGTCTGATAAGATAGAGTGGGACCTGTCTGATAAGAGATAGTGGGACCTGTCTGATAAGAGATAGTGGGACCTGTCTGATAAAAGATAGTGGGACCTGTCTGATAAGAGATTGTGGGACCTGTCTGATAAGAGATAGTAGGACTTCTCTGATAAGAGATAGTGGGACCTGTCTGATAATAGATAGCAGGAGCTGTCCGATAAGAGATAGCAGGAGCTTTCTGATAAGAGATAGTGGGACCTGTCTGATAAGAGATAGTGGGACCTGTCTGATAAGAGATTGTGGAACCTGTCTGATAAGAGATAGTGGGACCTGTCCTATAGGAGATAGTGGGACCTGTCTGATAAGATATAGTGGGACCTGTCTGATAAGATATAGTGGGACCTGTCTGATAAGATATAGTGGGATCTATCTTATACGATATAGTGGGACCTGTCTGATAAGAGATAGCAGGAGCTGTCTGATAAGAGGTAGCAGGAGCTGGCTGATAAGAGATAGCAGGAGCTGTCTGATAAGATATAGTGGGAGCTGTCTGATAAGAGCTAGTGGGACCTGTATGATAAGAGATAGTGGGACCTGTCTGATAAGATATAATGGGAACTGTCTGATAAGATATAGTGGGACCTGTCTGATAAGATATAGTGGGACCTGTCTGATAAGAGATAGCAGGAGCTCTCTGATAATAGATAGTGGGACCTGTCTGATAATAGATAGTGGTACCTGTCTGATAAGAGATAGTGGGACCTGTCTGATAAGAGGTAGCAAGACCTGTCTGATAAGAGATAGTGGGACCTGTCTGATAAGAGATAGTGGGACCTCTCTGATAAGATGTAGTGGGAGCTGTCTGATAAGAGATAGTGGGACCTGTCTGATAAGAGATAGTGGGACCTGTCTGATAAGATATAGTGGGATCTGTCCGATAAGATATAGTGGGATCTGTCTGATAAGAGATAGCAGGAGCTGTCTAATAAGAGATAGCAGTAGCTGTCTGATAAGAGATAGTGGGACCTGTCTAATAAGAGATAGTGGGACCTGTCTGATAAGAGATAGTGGGACCTGTCTGATAAGAGATAGTGGGACCTGTCCTATAAGAGATAGTGGGACCTGTCTGATAAGATATAGTGGGACCTGTCCGATAAGATATAGTGGGACCTGTCTGATAAGATATAGTGGGATCTGTCTTATACGATATAGTGGGACCTGTCTGTTAAGAGATAGCAGGAGCTGTCTGATAAGAGGTAGCAGGAGCTGTCTGATAAGAGATAGCAGGAGCTGTCTGATAAGATATAGTGGGAGCTGTCTGAAAAGAGATAGTGGGACCTGTCTGCTAAGAGATAGTGGGACCTGTCTGATAAGATATAGTGGAAACTGTCTGATAAGATATAGAGGGACCTGTCTGATAAGATATAGTGGGATCTGTCTGATAAGATATAGTGGGACCTGTCTGATAAGATAGAGTGGGACCTGTCTGATAAGAGATAGTGGGACCTGTCTGATAAGAGATAGTGGGACCTGTCTGATAAATGATAGTGGGACCTGTCTGATAAGAGATTGTGGGACCTGTCTGATAAGAGATAGTAGGACCTCTCTGATAAGAGATAGTGGGACCTGTCTGATAATAGATAGCAGGAGCTGTCCGATAAGAGATAGCAGGAGCTTTCTGATAAGAGATAGTGGGACCTGTCTGATAAGAGATAGTGGGACCTGTCTGATAAGATATTGTGGAACCTGTCTGATAAGAGATAGTGGGACCTGTCCTATATGAGATAGTGGGACCTGTCTGATAAGATATAGTGGGACCTGTCTGATAAGAGATAGCAGGACCTGTCTGATAAGAGATAGTGGGAGTTGTCTGATAAGAGATAGCGGGACCTGTCTGATAAGAGATAGTGGGACCTGTCTGATAATATATTTATTTATTTTTATTTATTGCGTTTCTTAGTGGCATCCAATGTAACACTGGCTATTAGACCACAGCGTCATACATGCGCATCTGCCATAATGTAAAAGCATACACATAAGAGTGGATAAAAACGATGATGACATGAGAGTGATACAAGCATATAAACACATTAAAAGACGCCATGCGATAAACTGTAAATGCTAAAATAACCTAAAATCTGACGAGGAGCGAGCTACACAGTAAGACTACCCTTCACGCTCTTCTTAAAAGACCGCACACGGCTATTGCCACGAACATCACAGTTGAGCTCGTTCCACTTCCGCACAGAACGCACGGGCACGGTCATCTTTGTCGACTCAAGTCTACATCGAGATGTTTCAAGCAGACCGGCAGATGTTGAGCGCGTGACACGTTCGGACACATCGGCACGATACGATACAAGTGCTTTGAGACGCTCGGGCCCATCATGCTGGTGTATGATCGAGTGCATGAGGACGCAGTCTCTGTACTCGATCAGTGCGTTAAATGGCATCCACCCTAATGCCCTACGTGATGCAGTGATGTGTTCATGTCGGCGCTTTTTGGTGACAATGCGGGTGGCGAAATTAATGACTTTGTCAATCCGGTGACGCTGTTGCTGTGTAGGTGGTGCCCAGGCCGGTAGACAATATGTGATGTGTGGGAAGACGAGTGCCTGAATGAGATGTGTTAGTGTATTCTGCGGGAGAGTGTCTCTGAGCTTGCTGATGGTGATGAGACTACCGTAGCAGCGCCCCGTCACGTTGCCGACCTGCTGCTGCATGTTCAGCTCTGGATCCAAAACTACGCCAAGAATTTTGATTTTGGGTGCAGGTTTTAGTTCTGCGCCATCAAAGCTAACTTTGAAGTCCGAGGTTTTTTTGAGTGATGACGCAGTTCCGAAAAGTATCAGCTCGGTTTTAGCGGGGTTTACTTTAAGACCACTGCTTCTGAACCATGCGGACAGAGCAGCGAGGTCGGCCTCCACGGCGAGACGCAGCCCGGTTAGGTCGGCTGACGTAGGTGGCGCGGCATGAATGAGTTGTGAGTCGTCAGCGTATGAGATGACAGATGCGCGACTGGGCAGATGACATGACAGGTCGTTGGTGAAGATGTTGAACATGATGGGTCCGAGTATGCTTCCCTGAATCACGCCATGGTTTACATCAGTGGTTGCGCCGCTCCCTACTGACTGGGTACGGTTCGAAAAATAGTCAAGAAACCAGTGCGATGAAATACCATACCAGCCCAGCCTGATGAATAACAGGTTGCGGTCCACACAATCGAAGGCTTTAGACAAGTCACATGACGTCAGGCATGCTACACGCCCCGCGTCTCTGTGGGTTGCTATCGTGCTGACCAGGTCAACGACGGCGCTCTCAGTGGAACGGTTGGGGCGATACGCATACTGAGTGGGTGACATGAGGCGATTTATAGACAAATATTCCGTCAGCTGAATACTAATTACTTTCTCCGTAATTTTAGCTGGCACACTGAGGACACTGATGGGTCTAAAACTCGCAGGCTGTGATCTGTCACCAGATTTAAAAATCGGTACCACTTTGGCGTGCTTCCACAGGGATGGCACCTTCCCGGTGATGATGGAGGCGTTGACGATGCGCAGCAGGTGCGGGCCCACCGCCGCGAAGCAGCGCCTGAGCAGCTGCAGAGACACGCCGTCGCTGCCGACCGCTCTGGAGCCGCTCATCCGCCTCAGGGCGCAGCTGAGCTCCGGCAGCGTGGCCGGCCGGACGGTGAACGCCGCGCCGCACACGGTGGGTGGGCGGGGCAGCGGCGGCGGCCCGTCTCGGCGCTCCGCCAGCTCCTCGGCGATCCGGGTTCCCACCTCGGCGAAGTAGGTGTTGAAGCGGTCGGCCGCCGCAGCGTCCGGCACGTCACCTGGGCCCGTGGACTTCCCTGGCCCCAGCGCGTGCTTCCGAAGCTCGGACCACATCTCCTTCATGCTGGATGGTGCAGAGAAGAAGTCCGCGCGGGCGGCGGCCAGCCGACGTCTAAACTCTCTCCTCAGCGAGGTGTACCGCCGCTCGCTCTCCGCACCGCCCTGGGCGTCTCTGCTGCGTCTCGCGGCGTCCCTCTGATGTTGCAGCTCGGTCAGATCGTCATCGAGCGTGAGCCAGGGCCGGTCCGGGTGCCGCAGTCTGACACGCTTCAGAGGACAGTGCCGGTCCACCGCTGCGTCCCAGTTCTCGAGGAACGCTCTGTAGAGATCGTCGATAGACGTCGTCTCGTCGCGGTACAGAGCGGACCAGTCGGACAGCAGGAGGTCCAGGCAGAGATGGTTAAAGTCCACTCCGCGCGTGGAGCGGGTTGTCAGCTCGCGCGGCTTCCTTTTTGTCCTCGGTAGTGGAGCTCTGACGGTGATGAGGTCATGATCACTGACATGTGTCTTGACAACAGCCGCCGCCTCACAGCCGATGCTGGTTCTGTTCGTGATCACGTGATCTATCAGTGATGGGGTCGTGCCAGGTCGGGTCGGGTCTCGTATGAGCTGAATGAAGTTCAGTTCCTGGAGCATGCAGATGTATTGTGACACCTGTGACTTCTCTGGTCGCATCAGGTCCAGGTTCAGGTCTCCCAGCAGGAAGACTGGTTTGTCCAGGCGGGAGACCTCCAGCAGCTGCTGCCGCAGGGCGTCGATGTCTGGAGTTACAGGTTCCCCCGGTGGCCTGTAGGTGGCGCCGAGGACGGCGGAGCGTCCTCCAGGGGCCGTCAGGGTCAACCACAGGCTCTCCAGGCGACTGCCCTCTGGTGGTGGCACCTTCAGCTTGCATGCTGTGATGTCGTCACGGATGACGATGGCCAGTCCTCCGCCGCGCACCGACCTCTGTCCTCTCTTAGCAATGGTACGGTCCTCCCTGAAGACGTGATAGCCGGGGAATAGCAGGATGTCGCTACTGACGGCCTTGGTCATCCACGTTTCCGTCATGCAGAACGCGTCGAGCTCGTGCTGACGGATGAGCAGCCGGACTTCGTCCAACTTGGGCACCAGCGAGCGGATGTTGATGTGTCCTATCGTGATCTCCTTCCCCGAGGCAGAGCCAGGCACCTCCGCCGTTCGCCCCGCGTTCCGTGCGATGGGCGGGTAGACCAGAGTCCTGACACGCACCTCTGGAACGGGCCTCCGAGCGGGCCGCCAGCCGCAGATGACCGGGCAGACGCGTCCCGCCTCGGCGGTCGTGGCTCGGCAAAGGTGTCGGCCGCGCCCGGCGCGCTCGCCGAACGCCCGCAGTGCTGCGATCTGTTGGGCTGAGACAAGAACTTCAGCTTCTCTGGTCACTCCATAGATGGCGCTAGTGCTGGTATGCTCGAGCCTGGACGCCAGCTGACGAAACGCTGTTCGGAGCACATTCATGGCGCGGCGCGGCGTGACACAGGTGAAGAGAAGACTGAAGAATCCAACGATTTTCCAAAATTGTGTGCACGATACCTGCCGCTGTCTTCCTCCTGGTGAACTTCCAGAACTTTCTAACACAGGTGGGACCACGCAACTTATCAAAGAAACTTGTTTACAGGGAAAATGGTGGGAGGTGCCGCGGTGCGACCGCGCAGGGGATATGGCAGCACAGTGTGAGTGCTGCCTATATAGTGGGAGCTGTCTGATAAGAGATAGCAGGAGCTGTCTGATAATAGATAGTGGGACCTGTCTGATAAGAGATAGCAGGACCTGTCTGATAAGAGATAGTGGGACCTGTCAGATAAGAGATAGCAGGAGCTGTCTGATAAGATATAGTGGGACCTGTCTGATAAGATATAGTGGGATCTGTCTGATAAGATATAGTGGGACCTGTCTGATAAGAGAGAGCAGGAGCTCTCTGATAAGATATAGTGGGACCTGTCTGATACGAGATAGTGGGAACTGTCTGATAAGATATAGTGGGATCTGTCTGATAAGATATAGTGGGACCTGTCTGATAAGAGATAACAGGAGCTCTCTGATAAGATATAGCGGGACCTGTCTGATAAGAGATAGCAGGAGCTCTCTGATAATAGATAGTGGGACCTGTCTGATAAGAGATATCAGGATCTGTCTGATAAGATATAGTGGGACCTTTCTGATAGGAGATAGTGGGACCTGTCTCATAGGAGATAGTGGAACCTATCTGATAAGAGATAATGGGACCTGTCTGATAAGATATAGTGGCATCTGTCTGATAAGAGATAGTGGGACATGTTTTATAAGAGATAGTGGGACCTGTCTGATAAGAGACAATGGGAACTGCCAGATAAGAGATAGCAGGAGCTCTCTGATAAGAGATAGCAGGAGCTCTCTGATAAGAGATAGTGGGACCTGTCTGATAAGAGATAGTGGGACCTGTCTGATAAGAGATAGCAGGAGCTCTCTGATAAGAGATAGTGGGACCTGTCTGATATGAGCTAGTGGGACCTCTCTGATAAGATATAGTGGGAGCTGTCTGATAAGAGATAGCAGGAGCTCTCTGATAAGAGATAGCAGAAGCTATCTGACAAGAGATAGTGGGACCTGTCTGATAAGAGATAGTGGGACCTGTATGATAAGAGTTAGTGGGACCTGTCTGATAAGAGATAGTGGGACCTGTCTTAAAAGAGATAGTGGGACCTGTCTGATAAGAGATAGTGGGACCTGTCTGATAGGAGATAGTGGAACCTGTCTGATAAGAGATAGTGGGACCTGTCTGATAAGAGATAGTGGGACCTGTCTGATAGGTGATAGTGGGACCTGTCTGATAGGAGATAGTGGGACCTGTCTGATAAGAGATAGTGGGACCTGTCTGATAAGAGATAGTGGGACCTCTCTGATAGGAGATAGCGGGACCTGTCTGATAAGAGATAGTGGGACCTGTTTGATAAGAGATAGTCAGACCTGTCTGATAAGAGATAGCAGGAGCTGTCTGATAATATATAGTGGGACCTGTCTGATAAGAGACAGTGGGACCTGTCTGATAAGAGATAGCAGGCGCTCTCTGATAAGAGATAGCAGGAGCTGTCTGATAAGATATAGTGGGACCTGTCTGATAATAGATAGTGGGACCTGTCTGATACTAGATAGTGGGACCTGTCTGATAAGAGATAGTGAGACCTGTCTGATAAGAGACAGTGGGACCTGTCGGATAATATATAGTGGGACCTGTCTGATAAGAGATAGTGAGACCTGTCTGATAAGAGATAGTGGGACCTGTCTGATAATAGATAGTGGGACCTGTCTGATAAGAGATAGTGGGAACTGTCTGATAAGAGATAGCAGGAGCTCTCTGATAAGAGATAGCAAGAGCTCTCTGATAAGAGCTAGTGGGACCTGTCTGATAATATATAGTGGGACCTGTCTGATAAGAGATAGCAGGAGCTGTCTGATAAGATATAGCAGGAGCTGTCTGATAAGAGCTAGTGGGACCTGTCTGATAATATATAGTGGGACCTGTCCGATAAGAGATAGTGGGACCTGTCTGATAAGAGATAGCAGGAGCTGTCTGATAAGAGATAGCAGGAGCTATCTGATAAGAGATAGCAGGAGCTGTCTGATAAGAGATAGCAGGAGCTGTCTGATAAGAGATAGTGGGACCTGTCTGATAAGAGATAGTGGGACCTGTCTGATAAGAGATAGTGGGACCTGTCTGATAAGATATAGTGGGACCTGTCTGATAAGATATAGTGGGACCTGTCTGATAAGATATAGTGGGACCTGTCTGATAAGAGATAGCAGGACCTGTCTGATAAGAGATAGTGGGAGCTGTCTGATAAGAGATAGCGGGACCTGTCTGATAAGAGATAGTGGGACCTGTCTGATAATATATAGTGGGAGCTGTATGATAAGAGATAGCAGGAGCTGTCTGATAAGAGATAGTGGGACCTGTCTGATAAGAGATAGCAGGACCTGTCTGATAAGAGATAGTGGGACCTGTCAGATAAGAGATAGCAGGAGCTGTCTGATAAGAGATAGTGGGACCAGTCTGATAACAGATAGTGGGACCTGTCTGATACGAGATAGTGGGACCTGTCTGATAAGAGATAGCAAGACCTGTCTGATAAGAGATAGTGGGACCTGTCGGATAAGAGGTAGCATGAGCTGTCTGATAAGAGATAGTGGGACCTGTCTGATAACAGATAGTGGGACCTGTCTGATAAGAGATAGCAGGACCTGTCTGATGGTGGGGGCTGTCCGACCGTCGGGCCGACCCCATACAGATATAGAGGGCGACACCAGTTCCACAGCAGTCCCGCTCGTTTCAGCCGCCGTACATGATAAGTGTTCCGTCACTTCCGTGAACGTTTACAACCCAGACTGTTTTAGTTTGATTGTGGCGTCACACTGGCGTGTGCTTCAAAATACTATTATATGTAATACTTATAATACTATAATACTTAATTCTCTAATACTTCTATAAATACTCAATATGGTGCTTCAAAATACTCTGGTAAAATGCTTCAACATGGTCTCATAAAATACTTAAATACTGTGGTGGAACTTGTTGAAGTTGCCCGCTTTGTGACTTGGCTGTTTTCAGGTACGTAGACAGGATTTCGTCCAGGGGGAGGTGGTGCCTCGAAAGGGCCCCTTCCCGAGCTTTAAAAGGGCCCCCTTACCAAGCATTGAATAGGGCCAAACAAAACGGAAGAAAAAGCACGTGTTACAAGGATGAGAAGGCAGTATGACAGGTATGGCATGGGCCATACCACCTTTTCGGAGCTGGAGTTAGAAAACTGTTCTATCAACTTTGGAACCAGTGACACCAATTTGGAATCAGCTATACCAACTTCGAATATTTTTAGGATCGAGACCTGGAACTCTAAAATAAATTGGGCCGCGGAACGGCGCGAAAATTTGGAGTCCTATGCTCTGGACACAGGCGTGCAGCCAGAGGGGGAGGAGGGGGGGGGGGGAGGTAAGGGGAGCAATTGCCCTCCCCCTTCTTATGGCTCACAGGGGGCCCCACCGAGATTGGTCCAGATACCATTTGCATTAGCTAAATGGCTTTCAAAAAGCCACTGAGGAGCCCTCAAACCAGGCAAAGGTCACTCTGGTGCATGTCAAGGGCCCTCAGAGACACTGAAGGGCTTTCGAAGCCGGCCCAGGGAGCCTTTTGAGCATGCCCAGGGGCCATTCGGCCTACCAAAGGGCCTACAAACTGTCCAGGGGGCTCTCGAGCATGTCCGGGAGCCCATTGAGCCCACTTAACCCTCGCCCTACGGGGGGCCTGACAGAGGTTTTTCTTAAAGACTTTTTAGACATGCGGCGTATCTTGCTGAAATTTTCGGTAGGTGAGTTTACAACAATTATACGTATGCTGTAAAAAATTAATTGAAATTTGTTAAGTAGTTTGGGAGATAATCATGTTTTGATGACGTCATGTTAGTACAAAAACGAGAAATATTTGAGAGAAAAAACGTAGAAAACAGAGTTTTAAAGTAAATTGCAAACGCAATTCACCGAAGATACAAAATGGCATTTTCTTTAAGCTGGCAATCTCGGATTTTCAAAAAATTTGGTTTTTGACCACTAAAATGTTTTTTTTTGTGTGAAAAATCCCCACAAAATCAAAATGTTTAAAGATTTTAAAAAAAAACAGACTATTTGTGAGAGAACTGAGTATGGACAATACCCCTACCAAATGTCAAAGCAATATCTTCATTTTTGACTGAGTGATGGCTCCCTAACTGTAAGAAACTGATGACGTCATTTTTGTATTACTTTTTTACTTTTTTGACAAGATATGAACAAATAATTACCTTTTCTGTATTTCTGAGCTTAAACTAGTCTAGGAACATGCCTTTTATTTACATTTATTAATTTCGAATTCGGAGGTTTTCTGAAGAGCAAAATCCCTGTTCTGGACGTGGTAAATCCGAGGTCATTCACTTGACCTGGAAGGTCACCTGTTGACCTAAAACCTAAAAATATTATACTGTTAGATTTATCTCATGACAGGCAACATGCTGGTTCTTACCGCATTGCTCTAAATTGTTTGGTTTGGAAGTTAACAGGGGGCCTGTCAGGCCCTTCCCCGTAGGGCGAAGGTGAAAAAAGCTCCCGTAGGGCGAGAGTTAAGGGCGCAAAAACCTGTCGATGGACCTTTAGAGCATGCCCAGGGGCACATTGAGTCCACTCAGGGCCCCCAAAAAAACCTACCCAGGGGCCTCAATAGCATGCCCACTTGTCCAGGGGCCAATTGAACCCACATAGGGCCCACAAAACCTGCCCAGTGGCCTCTCTAGCATGTCTCCAGGGCCCCATTGAGTTCGTGCAGGGGCCTCTCGAGCCTGCCCAGGGGTCCATTAGAGCACTGGTGGATTTAGGGTTCGAGAATAGGGGAAGGGGGGGGGGGGGCTAAAAAAAATCGCTCCGCTTCAGCGAAAAGTTGTTGACCGGGGAGGGGGAAGGGGGGGGGGGTGGAGTCGAGTCATCATGGCAAAAAGTCGTTGAGCGGGGCGGGGGGGGGGGGGGGGGCAGGTCCTGATAGAGAAAGTCATTGACCAGGAGGAGGAGATTTAGTTGGAAAGGCAAACAAATTGTACTTCACACCCCTAATTATCACTTCTTACAACCAATGCAGGAAGACGCGGGGCGGGAGACATCCTTGTATTGAATGCCCGCCATGTTCCTGCGGCGGGGGGGGGGGGGGGCATATGCCCTAATGCCCCCCCCCCCCTGTATCCGCCAGTGGTAAAAACCAGAAAACCAAATTTTACCTCTTCTGTCGCTTTCAAACATTTATGTAGCTGTGTTCATGCTGAGTCTGATCTTGAATAGTTGGAAAGGCAAACAAATTTTAAACCTCTACTCATAGCACCCATAAAATGCACCTGGATAGGTGCCTAAGCATGGTGCAAAATGGGTGTCAGATTTAAAATTGGTACCTGAAATTACTTTAGTCTGGATATGACCTGAGGCTAAAGTAGCTATCCCAAGCTATAGTAATTTAAAATGACTTTGACATTGCAAAATATTAACTATACCTACACATTCACAAAGTGTGAATTTTATTTGGCTACATGTTTACAAGGAAAAGGAAAACAACGATACCCAAGTCCCAGTCACAATTCCTCAAATACTGTCGAAATGTGTTTCTCGCACGCTATTCCGCGCTAACCATTTCGGCGCCAAAACGCGACGTTTTTTAACTTACGTTGGTTGTAGGAATCGTTCCAGATAGAAAATAGTGCCAGACGCATATTCGAAAATGTAAAATACAAAGTCCAGAACGTAGACCCATCATACTTAGGGAGCCATAAGTCGGTCAACACTCAAGATATTGCTTTAACTTTTGGTTTGGACATCGTCCATACTTGGTTCTTCAATATATATATTCCGGATTTTAATATGATTTGATATTTGATATGATTTTATGAAGATGCAAAATTTTGGAGAGAAAAAATCAACAAAATCAAATTTCAAAAATATTCAAAAACGGGAATATATATTGGAGAACGAAGTATAGACAATACCCAAACCTCATTTCAAAGCAATATCTTTAGTTTTGGCTGACTTATGGCTACTTAAGCATGATAGGTCTGGATTTTGTATTCGACATTTCCAAATATGCACGCACCACTTTCCCTCCTGCTACCAAAATGCTAAAAAATAGAGGAAAAACACGAACGAGGCAAACAATAACGATTTTTGTGTCCGCAAGAAGTTATTTTTCGCAGTCAGTACCCATTTTGCATCGCCTGTTTCAGCGGATTTGGTGGGGGGGGGGGGCTAATTTCTATTGCCGCCTCCCGTCGAGCGTTGGATGGGGCGTTTGCCCCTGCCGCCCCCTGGATCCGCCAGTGAGAAGCTCCTTTGTGTGTCAAGGGGCCCATTTGGCCTGTTCAGAGGTCCTTCCAATCTGGCCAGGGACTGCACTGGCTGCTTTGTCGCCCTGCCGACATGCTCATTGCTCAGGGGCCCCTCCGACCTGCGCAGGGGCCCCTTCAGTTTGGCTAGGAACTCATCCGGCATGTTCAAGGGCCCTTCCGGCCGGCCCAGGATCCTTTCGGTCTAGCCAGGTGTCCCTCTGACTTGTCCAGGAGCCCCTCTGATCTTCCCAACGACTCTTCTGATCGGAATGCTCTAGCTACTTTGTCGCCTTGCGACATGCTCCGAGGGTCCTCCGACATGCCCTGGGGCCCTCCGTGCTGACTAGGGGCCCATTTGGCATGTTCAGGGGCCTTCTGACCCACCCATGGGCCCTTTCGGTCTGGTCAGGGACCCCTCTGACCTGCACAGGGTCCTTTGAACTTCCCAGAGGCCCTCTGGTCTGTCCAGGGGCCCTCCAGCCTGCTCAAGGTCCCTTACGGCCTGGCAAGGGACTGGGCTGGCTGCTTTGTCGCCCTGCCAACATGGTCAGGGGCCTCTCGACCTGCTCAGGGCCCCCTGCGCTGGATAGGGTCCATTGACGTGTTCAGGGGGTCCTCTGACCCAGAGGACTATAAATAGCGAGATTTGTCACACATGACGAATCTAGTACAATTTCTGTCGCACGATGAAAACTCTCCGGTGAGGATTGTCGCCACATATCTAGCAAAATACTTTCAGTTAGACGCCTGAATGGGTGTTTCACGAGCGGAGCCGAGCGGAGCACAATGGATGCCAAATTTGAAATCAGCGTCACAAAATGTCCTAGAAGCTACCAGATTCCACAAAGTTCATCTCAGGTCATCGGAGGTCAGTGACCTCGGTTGACCTGTGAAAGTGCATGACCTCAGTGGAACATATGATAATGTAAAATGGATGCCAAATTTGAAATCAGCGTCACAAAATGTCCTAGAGCAAACAAGGTAATATCAGGTCATCAGAGGTCAGTGACTTCAGTTGATCTCTGAAAAGGTCAACTGAGGTCACAATCTCAGTGGAAGCCATAAATGACACCTGTGCAGTGTGCATATGCTCCTGAGCAGCTAACACTTGGAAACTACACAAGTTACAAGCACCGATACTACGGGACGCCAGTTGCGCCTGGCATGACCTTGCGTAACAGGTCATAGGTCACGGTTCATGGGGGATAGAACTGACAAAATTGAGAGTATGTGTCAAATTGTTCAGAAGTAGGGTACTGCAAGTTTCATTGCAATCGGTTGATACATACACGAGTTATTTCTGAGAAGAAAAAAAACTTTCATGCGACACTCACTGCGACACTCACCTTCGATACAAGCCTGATACCACTCGCTATAACGCAAGTCAATGGGACGGCCTGTCGCGCGATACCAACCGGCAGCAAATTTCTAGACCGCGTATTTCGGTTTCCCGCATTCTAATTGCCACTGGCTAGCGTAAAAGCGGACATAAGTCAGTCAAAAATATAGATATTGCTTTGAAATTCGGTTTGAGCATCGTCCATCATACTTGGTTGTCCAATATACCTTCCGGTTTTGAATATATTTGAAAATGTTGATTTTGTGGAAATTTTACCCCCCAAAAATCAGTTTTTCATTAAAAAATCAAATATATTTAAAACCGGAAAATGTATTGGAGAACCAAGTATGGACGATACCCAAACCAAATTTTAAAGAAATATCTATATTTTTGACTGACATGTCCGGTTTTACGCTAGCCAGTGGCAATTAGAATGCGGAAAACCGAAATATGCTTATCGGCAGCGACAAACCGATCGCCCCAAAGAAACGCGGCTGCTAATTAACTATGCCCTTAAGTCTGTACGATCCAGAAAATCGCTCGTTGATGTAAGCATATCTTATGTATTGTATTGTGGGTGAAATCAATGAAGCATATTGTTTGTTGTGTGATCATTTATTTTGTTGTGCTTGTGACCATTTTCCTCAGGCTTAAAACATGTAAAATTTCGCCCCAAGTCATCATTTTTTCTTCTGAAACTTTCTCGCTTTTGTTGTCTCACAAAGAATGGGACGCACAACCAAGTGTAACGAACAAGGTCCATTCTATTGCTCGGTTCGGCCGGGTTCTGATCCTCCGACAACGGCAGAAACTTCCCCAAAGCCCAATATTTGTCGCTTTACTGACAACAAATCTGTCGCCAACGCTCGCTACCAAGTTACCGAAAAAAATAGACCTCTGCTCTGACCCACTCAGGGGCCCTTTCGGTCTGTCCAGGGGCCCCTCTGACATGCGCAGGGCTCTTTTGAACGTCCAAGGGGCCCTCTGATCTTTCAGAGGGGGCCCTAGTGGTCCTAGAAGGGCCTCTTAAGTGCTCTAAACTCTCTAGTGGTAAAGAGCCCATGATACCGTGCTTCGTGCGGTCTCGTCAGCCCTTTTCGGCGCGCGCAGCGGGCCGAAAAGGGCCCCCTGGCCTCCAGGGGGCGGGCGCCCCCCCCCCCCCCCTTGGCTACGTGTCTGCTGTTTTGTATATGTATGCTCAAAAGAGAATTGTCGCGCCCGTATACACTCTCCGGCTTATGCTCTCTCTCAAAAGAAGCTTTTCTTGCACGGTATGCATCCTATCCCATCCCACATATTTTTACAAGGATGAAGCCTGATAAATATTTTGACTACGGCTCAGCAGTTTCTGTTGCAGCCCATAGATGTCTCTTCAAGCAAAACGCATGATGTATGCTGTGCCGCATAGCCCAGCAGTTCGTATTCCAGCCTATAGATGTCTCTCTCAGCGGACGCCTGAAACATGCTGTGCCGCATAGCTTAGCAGTTCCTATTCCAGCCCATAGATGCCTCTCAAGTAAAACGCCTGATGTATGCTGTATCCATTGACCTATAATATAACTAGACAGCCGACTGCCGTACGGCCGGCTGCCGCTGCCCGTTCCCGCCGGGCGACACTAGCGCCATCTATACCGAGGCAAAAGCGTCCGACCGCCCATTGCCCCCCATGTTAAATTCGCTAAAAATAAGGCCTAAAATAAAACAAATGAGCCGATCCTTGAAATTTTAAATGGTTTCGTTGGATGCAATGGGGTTTTAGGCGAAGAATGCTGGCAAAATTATTGCTTCGAAAAAATATCCAAGAAGGAATTATCTGACAAACGAAAGCGTGCAGACCGCAAAACAGTAAAACCGGGTCGAACGGCCCCGCCTATTTCCGAAGTGTATATTGTAAATCTGCATGCCATGCCCGCCAGCTTTTGGAGAAGCTCATATCTCTGCAACCGCACGTCCGATTGACAAGCGGACTTCTTTGCTGAGTAGCACCATCCACTCTACCCTGTTTGAGACCAGTGCCGACTCACGTGAGCGACTACCACTGCGCGTGGCGCGTGAGGGGTGTGCAAAGTGTTTTGGAACAAAATACTTTGCACACACCTCACGCGGCACGCGCCAGTGGCGGACCCAGAGGGGGGGGGGGGGCAGGGGGCAGGGGGCCATGCCCCCCCCCCCCCTTGAGCCTCGAATGAGGTGCACTCTGGCCGCCTGAGGGGGTCCTCTGGCCGCCTGAGGGGGCACTCTGACCGCCTGAGGGGGCACTCTGGCTGCCTGAAGGGGTCCTCTGGCCGCCTGAGGGGGCTCTCTGGCCGCCTGAGGGGGCACTCTAGCCGCCTGAGGGGGCACTCTAGCCGCCTGAGGGGGCACTCTAGCCGCCTGAGGGGCACTCTGACAGCCTGAGGGGGATCTCTGACCGCCGGAGGGGGCACTCCGGCCGCCTGAGGTCGCCCTGAGGGAGTCGGGATTCGCATCCATAGGCTGTGAAACTGGGGGGGGGGGGGGCACCGGGCACCGTTCCCCCTTGCATCCAGGAGGGGGAGGTGGGGCACCAATGCCCTGGTGCCCCCATCAAATTACTTAAAACTGACCTATTTTATGCGAAATGGTGAGAAATTTAGAGACAAAAAACGCGCCGCTTCGCAGCGCATATTACATACGTGCGCTCTGATAAATCCTCGATGTTAGTATGTTGGTATCAGTGCAATGGAATAATTGAAAGGATCAGGACAATATTTGTACTTTTCTTGAGGGAAGTTGACAGGAGTTTTAATGCAATTTCGGTAGCAGAAAGGGGCATATTATGGCGTTAATGTGCCCTATGTGTTGTTTACGCACGCTTTGTGCTTGCTGAAAGGAAACACCGGCAGATAGTTTTACGACATGAACGTTTGTTGTGCGCATGCTTTTAGTCACTTCGACCGAATAGCTGCAAGGAAGTTTCTGAAAACCATGACTACGGTCGTTCCGGTCATACGTATATTTCCCCCTAGTTAAGGTCCCCCCACTCTATTACGATCATGGGTCGACGGAAAATTTGTATACGATAGTGTGACTACATCCCACTAAACATGCCCAATTTCGCAGTTTTGACTGCAAGCGCGCAGATCAAACCGGCACCGGCAACTAAACCAGCATTGACTGGGGTCTCAGCAGAACGCCATTGACTGGGAGGGGGGGGGGGGGGTTAAACGGGCGGCAATCGAAAGCTCTCAATGAGATGAGACTAAAGCATTGCAAGCAAGGATTTTCCCCGCTCCCCCCTCCCCCAAAAAAAACAAACGGCTACGGCTACACACGCCTCTGTTAGTACCAGTCTACTCCGGCTTGCTGTTACCGACTTCGGTTCCGTCTCCAACCTAATAGCTATTCATTCGCCACGCACCCCATCCATGCATACCGATCGAACACTGGATATCACTTCACAGAATGCAGAGATGATGAAGGGTTTGTGTTAGAACAAATGTATTTGAGTGCATAACATGTATGAAGGACAACGGCTTGTCGCACTACAATTCCTTATATATAAAACAAATGTAGTTGAGTGCGTAACATGTATGAAGGACAATGGCTTGTCGCACTACAATTCCTTATGTATAACATTTTTTTATCTCTCGAAATTGCAATGCTATACAGCAAAGCATTCCTGTTGAATGAATGTACAGGCCGCGACATTCACTAGCAGCTGCGAAATGCCGCACAAGATAAGAGACCAAGAGACAAGTTCAAACAACTGAAACGACCAAATACTTTCGAAGTCGCACACCTACACATCGGCTAGATCAACCATCGCAAATGTGAACCAGATTTCGGTAACTTCAATAAATCAGACCACAGCGAGCAGAGTACAACTGTGCACAGGACACTATGGCACATATACACGCACGCACGCACTTATCAACACAATACAGGGCAACACTGGCCCAAATCATGACAAATAATGGCGACGCCAATCTCGTCTAGCACCAAGTTCACAAATTCCCAAACAGGATAGCTTTCGTGAGCTTTTGACGCTTGTGGACGCTGACACCCATAGTCTGCGTACGCACTTTCCCATAGTCGTACAAGGGGATCCGCAAGATCCGCAAGCGGACAGCGAATCTTGCCTCAGGTTTTACACGCAGCCACCACGCGCGCGCGAGTTCACGTCGTGAGCGCGCCACGGTAAAGAGGCAAAAGGCGAAGTCACGTGACTATTTTAACCCTATTTGTAACAGGCTCCTGGCTACCCCTATTTGTAACAGGGGGGGGGGCAGATTTCGCCCCCCCCCCCGGAGATCTCGAGATCTACCCGTCGGATTTTCAAAAATTAAACGGTGTTTGGTTCCCCTCAACACGATCTACATTTGTAAATAATACAAACTATAAATGTTGGATAGGGGGCAACAGGGGGGGGGGGGGCAAAAACTACAAATTGTAGTGGTATTTTTGATCCAACATAGCTTTCATGTTTATCGACCGATTTTAACGCAACTAATAGGAATCGATAGAAATTGAATTGGAAATTGACATATGATGGTGACGTTTGAAAATTCACAAATCATAGGCGTGTGCAGGTCACTCAATATGGGGGTGAAGTAAATGCGTAATAAAACCATTTTTTATGTTGTTTTTTATTAATGAAATGGTATGTGATTGTGACATTAGACAAAACAGTTATAAATAATATTTTTTTGCCATAGGCGGTACCAGGTTAGTGAAAAAGGGAGGTCAAATTGGGAAAAAATATTAACCGCAAACAAGTTGCTACCCAGCACTATAAATATGTTACTGATCGTAGATAGTTCCTTTTTGCATGTTGTACTTCATCATAGGCGTATCCAGGATCCAAACTGGGGCGGCGCAAGACCTTTTGATAAGTATATTATCTGCTATTATGATACTAACTAGACTAGTCAACAGTGACTATTTCACTACAACTTCAATTAACATTGCTTACCCCCTTTTTACCCTACCTGGACTCGCCTATTATCTTATAATCGTTCGTAGTGCGTGCCTGTGGTGCGTGTTTCATTCGAAAACTGCAGAATGTTATGACATTGTACGCCCATGCCTCTTAGTTTCCTTGCAATAATATGACACCCTTTCTTCCATTCCTGAGCGCGCCTCTGCAACAAAAATGGCTTTATTCCCTTGTCTGGCCTCATATGTGCATACATCATTATAAGCTAAACGTCTATTGCGCCGTTATCGCTGGCATATCGTCATCGCCATGCCAGTCACCCCCCTTTTCATGTGCCTGAACACGCCCCTGAAACTCTATATGTAATACATTATGCAAATAATGGAAGCAGAAGCTATCTGTTACATCTTGATTGCTATAAATGTTCCTTACATCGCTCTATTGGCGTCCCGCCAATCATTGAATACTTCCTGGAAACCCCCCTTCCAAGCCCCTGAAACCGCCTCTGCCATGCAATTTTTATGATATTTCATTAACATCAACTAATTTGCACTTGTTGCAATCACCGTAAACCGATGTAACGCTTTCATACTTGAGGCAGTTAGGAAGAAACCGTGAAGATCGCATTTCCGTATTATCGCCAAATGTCGCCTCCGAACCCACCCACAACTGTGCCCTGGAACCGCCTCTGTTCAGGTTAAGAACTCCAAATTTTGACTCCAAATGCGGTATTCAATTCTGTGAAAAGTCCCAAAATTCCATGGTCCTGCTCCCAGCCGTTCGGGAGATATCTGCGAAAAACATGAGGGGGGGGGGGGGGGGGGCGGAATCCGCCCCCCCCCCCTGTTACAAATAGGGTTAAAGTTGAGGCTCCGACACACCTCCACTTCAGCACCACTTATCAGCTGAAAAACTTGAAAACATGTCTTACTTTTGCATTCAATAGATAGCCTGTCTTATTCTGATTACAAAATTGCATTAAAATATGAAATATCTTGCACAGAAATATCTAAGATGCCCTTAGTTCCAAGACACTACAAATTTCGTCGTAGGGTTTAGTGTTAACTTTAGAAGAAGAAGAACATTTTTGCCTCGCTAGTGAATTGCTGTCGGGAACGGCCTGAGCGCAGTAGTCGGCCATCTAGTTATAATAGAGATCAATGGCTGTATCGCATAGCCCAGCAGTTCGTATTCCTGCCACCAGATGTCTCAATGGAAACGCCTGATACATGCTGTGCCGCATAGCTCAATTGCTCCATATTACGGCCAGAAGGGTGACCACGCCTGTGGAACACGTTTGGATTTCGGAACATTCAGAGAGGTTTAAGTTCGAACTGCAAAACAATAGATTGTGTTAATGTGTAGCATACCTGTATGCGCAAATGGGATTAGCGAAGTGGGAATTGGAGTTGGAGTTGGGACTCCTATTGGAAGCGAGATTTAGCGTTTGGAAATTGGAATCAGAGTTGTATTTTGCGTTTGAAGTTAGAATTAGTGTAAGCGTTGATCGGAACCTGAGTTTGAGGTAGCGTTAGAGAGCGTATCTGAGTCGAAGCCTGAGCCAAAATCAGCATCAGAGACAGAGGTGGATTCGGAGACGGGCGTGGAGTCGAGTTCGGCCCGAGCCCGGCCCGAGTCCGGCCCGAGTCCGGCCCGACTCCGGCTGCAGAGCCATCATCAGTCACTGGGTCGGGCCGACCATCTTCCGAAGCCATCTACCGCTCTGCGTGACCGCTGTGACCTCCTGAATCGCCAAATTTCACACAGGGCCCAACTTTAACTCTTTCAAATATTAGTGTCAGAACTTCCTCTCAGCTACTGCTTTCGAATGCCGACCCTATCAAATATGCAGCGGCTGGCGCCAGCTCTGTCGCCGGATTCCAGCCGGAGATATCCGGGCAGCGGCTGTGATTCGGCGACTTGTCTCCACTCTCCGCCCTCTCCCACGCCACAGGCTCGATAAATCTCTGGCGGCGTAAAACCGTGATAAACGGCGTGATACCGGCCGAGGATCGATGATGGTGCGCCCGTTCATCCCGCCGCAGGTCCGCTGGCTGCGGAGATGTCGCCGACCGGGAGACATCGCGGGCGTGTCTGACGCTGACCCCTTCACCTCTGAGGGCTGTCAGAGGTCACACACCGCTGATGGCTGTCAGAGGTCACACACCTCTGATGGTGGTCAGAGGTCACACACCTCTGATGGTGGTCAGAGGTCACACACCTCTGATGGTGGTCAGAGGTCACACACCTCTGATGGTGGTCAGAGGTCACACACCTCTGAGGGCTGTCAGAGGTCACACACCTCTGAGGGCGGTCAGAGGTCACACACCTCTGATGGTGGTCAGAGGTCACACACCTCTGAGGGCGGTCTGAGGTCACACACTTCTGAGGGCGGTCAGAGGTCACACACCTCTGAGGGCGGTCACAGGTCACACACCTCTGAGGGCGGTCTGAGGTCACACACTTCTGAGGGCGGTCAGAGGTCACACACCTCTGAGGGCGGTCACAGGTCACACACTTCTGAGGGCGGTCACAGGTCACACACCTCTGAGGGCGGTCTGAGGTCACACACTTCTGATGGCGGTCAGAGGTCACACACCTCTGAGGGCGGTCACAGGTCACACACCTCTAAGGGTGGTCTGAGGTCACACACTTCTGATGGCGGTCAGAGGTCACACACCTCTGAGGGCGGTCACAGGTCACACACCTCTGAGGGCGGTCTGAGGTCACACACTTCTGATGGCGGTCAGAGGTCACACACCTCTGAGGGCGGTCGCAGGTCACACACCTCTGAGGGCGGTCTGAGGTCACACACTTCTGATGGCGGTCAGATGTCACACACCTCTGAGGGCTGTCAGAGGTCACACACCTCTGAGGGCGGTCACAGGTCACACACCTCTGAGGGCGGTCACAGATCACACACCTCTGAGGGCGGTCTGAGGTCACACACTTCTGATGGCGGTCACAGGTGTCACGTCAAAACAACATGAAAAGGTTGAATAAAATTAAATCACAATAACCAAGTAAAGTCCAAGTAAAATTACTTGCGAATCCGTGAATTACATATTTCCTTTAAACATTCTGCACACCTCTCATCTCGTATAGGAGTTGCAGGAATCAAGATTGAGCAACAGCTTCCGGCCTGTGACCTTCCCTTGAAGGCTGGGGAAGCTTTTAAAGGAAATAGTTCACCTTGGGCAAATTTTCCCAAACACGATTTGATTATATTTTCTAATACAATTTATTTTTATATTGTCAAAAATGGCCTTATATCGCGCCGATTCAGGACAGACGGCTGTAAATTATTATTGTTTATCAAAACTTTATGCATACTCTCTGAGTCCTGACGTCACGCGAATTAAAAATAGTTCAGCCAATCAGATTCGAAAGTAGTCGCGACCTAGCCACCTAAGGTCGGGTCAATTTCCTGACCTCCCCATTATAAGTCAATGGGGAAATATTCAAATGCTTCCTATTCCAAGGATACGCAAGATATCAGTCTAATTCTTTCTGGATCATGTTATTATAGGCCATTTTTGATGACCTAGGTGCCATTTTTGTTGACTGACCCCTACAGGGTCAGCCGAGGTCATCCGAGGTCGCCAACAGTCATGTCAATAACTCTCGACATAATGACGATAGAGAAGTGAAACCGATACCAATGTGTTTGTCTCGTCTAGGTACGTCTTCCAATATGCAACATGACCTACTTGGATCACCACTTGACCTTGACCTGAGGTCAAATTTCGAAGTTGATCTAAACAGATCAACACTAATATGAATCGAATCACCCTGATGAGCCCAACACGATGGTGTCATAGTTATTTCCTTGTCGTGATTAGATAAAAAGTTATTTGTGAAAAACTGTTGTGTAAAAATAGCCTTTTTGACATTTGATGAGCTCTGGAGCCTAAACTATTGATCTGAGCTAAAATCTGAAGACGCTTTGTCGATTGCATGTTTCAATAGCTTTCCATTGGTATTTTATGTTTGTTCATAGCTATCATAGTTCCTGTGATATCTGGATGTTTCTGGAGCGGAGTCCTAAAACTGGAAAATTTAACCTTTGATGTCCTCTGGTGACCTCAATATTGGCTTTAGGAAAAAATATGTGAAGTACTTTCATATGTACTTGTCGAGAGCTTTTGAACTCGCTTTACTGCGTCTCTATGTATAGTCCTTTTAGTTTTCGAGTTGGAGGGGGGTGTCTAAACACCCCCCCGGCACGGCGAAGTTTGCGCCGAGCACCGGCACGGCGCGGGTTAATAACTTGCCTTTCATGCGCATGCCATGCAGTGGCTACTGGACTGGTGATTTCCCCTTTCACTGTCATATTCCTTCTACTACCGATATTGCAGCTTGCGTGGGCGTATTGATATTTGTTTGTGTCATCTGTTGCATTATTTGTAGCTGCTGTATCTCCGTATAGGTGGTGCCATCAATTGCTATAAGAGCTGTAAATCACATGCTAACTGGCACCTGTGCAATCCGATGAATTCTTCTCAATGTTTCCAAGTCTCGTCCAGACTTGAGTGGGCCGTATCCTTCTTGAAGTGTATGAACACCATGTTGCAATTCAGTAACTGGGTATATGGGAGAATACAGGCCGCTCATCAAGAACTAAAAACTAGATTGACCAGTAAATCAATGAAAGGAATGTAGGTTACATTTTGAGCGGTCTTACCGTGGTTGTTTTTTTCTTGATTGAACGAGGGACTGATTCACAGAGGTAAATAATATGGCCAGGTCTTGCGCCAACAAAACTTAACTGGCCACCTAATTTGTAACCAGTATGTAACCAAAACTAGTCAAAACGCCTAATTCAATTTTGATTTGTATCTCAGTCAAAACTTTTTGTCGTCACAGTCCTCCTTAGGGATTCATCAATTCAGTTGTCGCAAACTTCCTGCATAACACAATGGCTGAAGGGTGGTTATTTTTCCTAGCCGCCTGTGGCGCTCGCTCCCGACCCGGATGGCAAAGGTCAAAGTTCCTCAGGCGTCGTGGTAAAATATGTATATGTATGTTATGTTATAAACTGGACACACAGCATTTTGCTAATGCATAGCTCATGCGAACCTAACACCACACAGTTTTCAGGTGATTTAACCTATTTTCGATCACCAGTATGCATTCAACATATTTTAAGCTGCACTGTTAATCAGTTACTTTTTATTGTAATGTGCATAACATGGTTTATTTTAAAGTTGGGAAGCTTAATGCTCAGGATCCACTCCTTCTGCAGCGAAAACCAAGTCTGGAATGGATTGGGCTTATCCATCGGATTCGCAAGACGATTCCATTTAAATGTCAGTAATTCACCGAATAAAGGGTTATTTTGTTCATTTGAACCTTTATTTGTTATCTGGATAGGATCCTTTTGGGTAGCAGGGGTGGTCGAGACTAGGTGTCACTAATGACACGGTGGCTAGTGATCAGTCTCGCCAGTGGCTCCCATCAACGCTCAACTGATGTCTAAGTCGGCTCATAATGGGCGTGGTCAGCAATCCTGTCACGCTACCACAGCAGCTGGCGATTCCAGTTTTTCACTTCTTTGCATGTTGTGCCTCCTACTCCAGATCATAGAAGCTTATCCCTCGCCAGTGCAGGGTGGGGATGCCACCCCCTCGGTTTTTCGGGAATAACTCGCGTATTTTTCAACTGATTGCGATGGAATTTTCAGTACACTTCTTTTGAACAATTTGACACATACTCTGAAAATGTATTTACTGAACACATACTCTGAATACTACCCATGACCCGTGACCTATGACCTGTTTCTCAAGGTCGTGTTAGGCGTAACTGGCGTCCCGTAGTGTCGGTGCTTGTAACTTGTGCAGATTCCGAATGTTCGTTGTTCAGAAGCACAGTGTGTTATCAGGTGACATTTATGGTTTCCATTGAGATCGTGAGCTCCGATGACCTGATATGACTTGTTTGGCCTCTGACAGTTTCTAGGACATTTTGTGACACTGATTTCAAATTTGGAATCCATTTTACACAATTATATGTTCCACTGGGGTCAGGCACTTTCACAGGTCAACTGAGATCACTGACCATCGATGACGTGAGATAACCTTTTCGGACTCATGGTAGTTTCTAGGATATTTTGTGACGCTAATTTCAAATTTGGCATCCATTTTGCATAATTATATGTTCATTCACGATCCTAGCTCGGTTATAATTCAATCTCTACACATGTATGATTTGGATGACATCCAGGTGATTGACATGACCTCAGATGTCACTTAATGATCCAGGACCTTAACAATGGATATGCACGGCTTCCTATCATCACAAGCAACACGCTCGTTTTTTAATCGAAGCTCTAGCTCAATTAGGGGTGAAACGCCAGGATCGTACTAACCCCGGAATTCAGCAGGCGCAGCTTCCTGTACCGAGCCGCCCACGCATGGAACGGCCTGCCGCCAGAGACTGGACAATAGCTGCATGTAAAGACATAAAAGACATAAAAGAAAAGTGCAACAAAGAGCCTCTTGGGCCCATCCGAGGTTGCACCCCACCCCACCCCCCCCCCCCCCCCCCCTCCACCAGTCTCGCCCCTTCAAATCACCTTACTCTACCTGCATAAAAGAAGGCTAATCCCACGAGTATTTATGAACTAATCCCTTCTCTGTAAAGTATTTATCTAATCTAATTTTGAAGGAAGCAAGTGTCACTGCATCAGCGACATCCCCTGGTAGCATATTTCAATGTCCTACAACCCTTCTACTGAAAAATGACTGTCGTAGCCTAGTCTTACTTTGTTTCATAATGAGTTTATGCTGATGACCTCTACCTCGATTTTCCCTATTGAACTCAAACATACCCTTTAAATATCCAGAATGCTGACTATTTACAAATTTGAAGACTTCAATTAGATCTCCTCTTAGCCTTCTATATCTAAGTGAAAACATACCCAATTTCTTTAATCTATCTTCATAAGGTAAACTACCAAGACAATTAACCATTTTTGTTGCCCTTTTTGAACTCTTTCTAACAACCAGCAATCTTTCTCATATGTTGGAGACCAGGCTTGTACACAATACTCCAATGTGGTCTAACGTATGCACAATACAGTTTTGTTATTACCTTTTCACTCTTGTAGGAAACATTTCTGTTAATGGCCCCTAGCATTCTAAGTGCCTTTTTCGTAGCTTCTACAACCTGGTCTGACGCTGATAGTCTATTGTTTACCACGACACCTAAATCTCTTTCCTTTTCAATCTGCTCCATTTTCTGCCCACCCATTTCATACCTATGTTTACTGCTAACCCGTCCAGCGTGCATAATCTTACATTTACTCAAATTGAATTTCATCTGCCATGCTTCAGACCACTCAACTAGCTTGTCCAGATCTGATTGAAAAACATCCTGATCATGTTTTCCTCTAATAATCCTGACAACTTTTAGATCGTCTGCAAATTTCAAGACTTCGCTGTCTATACTGTTCTCAATTGCATTCACAAATATTATAAAAAGCAATGGGCCCAAGACTGAGCCCTGTGGAACCCCACTGAGAACCTCCTTCCATTGTGATTGGCACCCATTCAATATAACCCTTTGCTGGCGTCCTGAAAGCCACGTTTCTATCCAATCCAGAATCTTGCCCCTGATCCCATGAATTTTAAGTTGCAACCCCAGTCTTGTATGGGGGACTTTGTCAAATGCTTTACTGAAATAAAGAAAAGCTACATCTAGCTGTTTACCCTGATCAAAGCTATCTGTTGCAACATCCAAAAACTCCAGAAGATTAGTTAAACAAGAACGGCCCTTCCTAAAGCCATGCTGTGTATCCTTGATGAGTTCATTTTGCTCCAAGAATTCAACAATCTTATCTTTGATGATTGATTCAAGCACCTTGCAGACTAATGAGGTCAGACTAACCGGTCTATAGTTTTCCTCTTTACTTCTATCTCCCTTTTTATGAATAGGAACAACATTTGCTCTTTTCCAATCAAGTGGAATTTTACTATCTGCGAGTGATTTAGAAAATATTATGGCTAATGGAACCGACAACTCCCTTTCAGATTCTCTTAAAAGTCTAGCATGGATTTCATCAGGTCCTTCTGCTTTGTTAGGCCTTACTTTCTTTAGATATTCTAGAACAAGTTCACTACTTATGCCACCTAGCTCTCCTATAGTCTCCTCTGTCTCTGGCTCAGGCTGAAGTGCTGCAATACTACTCTGGTCCTCGATAGTAAAGACAGATTGAAACTGATCATTAATCACTTCAACCATTTCACTGTCCTTGCTAACTAACACATCATCTACCTTAAATGGACCTATATTTTTGGAAACTGTACTGAACTTATAAAAACTGAAGAACTTCTTACTATCTGCATTACAATGTCTAGCTAAATCAAGTTCCTTTGCCCTTTTAGCTGCTCTGACCTTTTTCTTAACTGAATTTCTTGCATTCTGGTAGGCCTTCTGATTTATATCTAGTGAAGATCCCTTCAAAATGCCAAATGCACTTCTTTTAGCTTGTATAGCACTCCTTACTTCTGGGGTAAGCCAAACTGGTTTGCCCTTGGTTCTGTTACGTTTGTGCCTGAGGGGTATATGCCGATTCTGAATTTGGCTTAATCTAGCTTTGAAAACATTCCAGGCCTCACATGCATCTAAACCTGCCAACTCAACGTTCCATTTTATCTGTGCGAGGTCATTTCTAATACCATCAAAATCAGCCCGGCTGAAGTTTGGAACCATAATAAGGTTATCTTTGGGCCTCATTTCTGATGAGATATTGAATTTAACCATATTGTGATCACTGGTTCCTAGACCTTCACAAATACTTATGTCACTAACTAGATCACTGTTGTCTGAGAATACAAGGTCTAGAATGGAGCAATGTCTGGTTGGCTCTGTTACAAACTGATGCATGAAAAGCTCCTCTTCAAAGATTTGCCTATACAACCTACACTCATTTGTTTCCTCTGCTATACCTTCGTATCCTCTTAAGTTAAAATCTCCCATAATAAGACACTGAGCCCGAAAGTTCCTACGTATTTCCTCACAAATATCTTGGTCTGTTTCAGCTTGGGAGTTCCTTGGAAGATTCCCTGGTCTGTAAAATGCACCTATCCTCAACCTTCCTCTGTTTCCTGTACCAATTTTAATGTCAAGCCAGATTGATTCTACTTCTTTTACTTTACTAGAATCATCAACTCTAGTAGTGCAGTACAAGCTATTTACATATACAAACACTCCGCCCCCCTGCCGTGATTCTCTGCAGTATGAGAACATGTTATACCCTTGTAACTCGAAATCCTGTAGCCTATCCCTATTATACCCCTCACTAACCCATGTCTCTGTTACACAAATGATATCAGGTTTTTCAAGGGCAACATAACACTCAAACTCATCAAATTTAGACCTAATACTTTGGGAATTCAGCAACACACATGTGATCTTATACTTTGAGCTGACTCTACTAATTCTGAGGGAATTATGATCTACTGTCCTATTCTGACATGAACTTCTACCAATGCTTACTTCCTGATGCCCTAGTACTAGCGTCCCCGAACCCCCCTCCCTCCTACCTAGTTTCCCTGAATGACACTTCTGTAGGCATCTCCCAAAGCCCTTGCCCCCTCATCCGATAAGTGAAGCCCATCCTTCATATAGTACCTACGCCACTCATAGAACTGATCCCATAAGTCTACATAAATAAGCCCCATAGCTGAACATAAGTTCTGAACTGAGCTGTTCACAGACAGAGCTCTCGAGTACCACTCCTCACTGGCTCCACAGCGAGGGAGGATGCCAGTCACAATGACTGGTTTCCTGGACTCCTTCAACCTCTGCGGCAGGCTCCGGTACTCCGCTACTATTCTCACACTCTGCCTAGGTCCTATGTCGTTCACCCCCACCTGTAGTATAACTGTCTCCGGGCTACTCCTACCAAGTTCTGCCTCAATGACAGGGCCCATATCAGCTACTCTTGCCCCTGGTTTGACTATACATCTGTCCCTCTTCCCACAGAATGTTCGCCTTGAGGGCCTTACCCTTGAGTCCCCAACCACTAAATGCTGAACCTCTTCCCTGTCACTTTCAGCTGCTGATTCTAACGCACTGAACCTATTTGATATTGTAACCTGCGGATGTTCCCTGGGGCTGTACTGCCTGACTCTACCCTGAACTTTTGTCCATCCCTCCTGATCCCCTTCCCTCTTCCTCCTCCAGATTCTGCTACCACCCTCCATTACCCAGCACCCCTCCTCATCCTTACTGCCTGTGGCCCTAGCATTACTTTCCACAATGTTGAGTCTCCAGAAACGTGACCCTCCAACACACTTCCAAACCCCAGCCGCACTGTCCACCTTTGCCTTATCCTCCTCCCTTATGCCCCTATCAGAACTACCACTGGTCCCTGATCCTGTAGGCTCCTTTTCTGACCCCCTAACCACGATCTGTGCATACGTTCCTTGGTCAGGAGCTACACCCTCCTGCAGCTCATCTCTACACCTACACTTACTTAACTGCGCCTCAAGCTCCGCTACCCTAGCCTGGAGGGCCTCTAGCTCTGCTACCTTCGCCTGCATCCTAGTCATGCTCATTTGAATACACTAGTAACTTAGGTATATAACTTAGGTACTATGCACTTTTCAATACTTTACTAACTTAACTTAACTTTTTTTTGTTTTTTTTTTTTGTTTTTTTTTCTTCTAAACCTTAACTAGATCTAAGTAAAGCTAGTGACACAAATCAGCTATGAGTGCACCTAATACTAGACTAAATATCTAATCCGTAAATAAACTGAATACTAAATACACCTTAATTATCCCTAATTTTCTAAAAATATCTACTTATCCAACCCTGCAACTAATAACACAGAAATAAGACTAAGACAATTCTGGCGCACACAAGCTAGAATGAAAAGTCCTTTAAAAAGCAAGTAAGAGGTAACAGCTAACTATGAATGCTTAAAAATAATACCTAAACGATCCACAAAACTAAATATCTAATCCTTATATCTAAATCTAATGTGGTTCCTCAAAAAATACACAAAACGACAGAGCTATCCAACAGCTACTTAGCTTGTCTAAAGCGGGGTTCAGATCCGTAGCTGCATGTATCCTCTCTGTAGCGAGATTGACGGTCTTGTGATTGCGCAATTGCCACTCTTTTAGCGTTGCCGCCATTGTGTTTTATTGTGCGTGATTTTTACTATAGTGCTTCACATACACGTGCTATTATGTATTGAACTGGATGCTATACAATCCATATAATGGAGGATCCGAATACATTATCTGTATCTGTATCTATAACTCCCACCCCCTCCCTGCACGGTCACTTAGGTATCGGACATTGCACTGGCGAGGGTTAAAAATGATGCCTGATAAATATTTTGACTACGGCTCGGCAGTTTCCATTACAGCCCATTAATTACTCCAAAGGGAACGCCTGATGAATGCTGTCACACCGCTCAGCAGTTCCTGTTCCAGCCAATAGATGTCCCTCAAGTAAAACGCCTGATGCATGCTGTGCCGCACAGCTCAGCAGTTCCTATTTCAGCCCATAGATGTCTCTCACAGCGGACGCCTGATGCACACTGGCGGATCCATGGTTCGAGAATTGGGGGGGGGGGCTAAATTTTACCATTTCGCTCCGCTTCACCAGCGAAAAGTTGTTGACCGGGGTTGGGGGAAGGGGGGGGGGGGGGAGTCAGGTCGTCAGTGCGAAAAGTCGTTGAGAGGGGTTCTGATAGCGAAAGTCATTGACCAGGGGGGGAGATTTTCCCCTAATTATCACTTATTACAGCCAATGCAGGAACACGCGGGGCGGGGACATCCTTGTATTGAATGCCCGCCATGTTCCTGTGGGGGAGAGGGTATTTGCCCGTAATGCCCCCCCCCCCCCGATCCACCAGTGGTAAAAACCAGACAAACACAATTTTACCTCTTCTGTCGCTCAAACACTGATGTAGCTGAGTTCATGCTGAGTCCGATCTTGAATAGTTGGAAAGGCAAAACAAAATTGAAACCTCTACTCACAGCACCCATAAAATGCACCGGGATAGGTACCTAAGCATGGTACAAAGTGGGTGTCAGATTTCAAATTGGTACCTGAAATTACTTGAGTCTGGATATGACCTGATGCCAAAGTAGCCATCCCAGCCTATAGTAATTTAAAATTACCTTGACAATGAAAAAAATTAACTGTACCTACACATTCACAAAGTGTGAGTTTTAATTGCTACATGCTTACAAGGAAAAGGAAAACAACAATGCCCAATTCCCAGTCACAATTCCTCAAACACTGTCGAAATACGTTTCCCGCACGCTGTTCCGCGCTATCCGCTTTGGCGCCAAAACACGACGTTTTTAACTTACGTTGGTTGTAGGCATCACTTCAGATAGAAAATAGCGCCAGACAGGCGCCACGCATAATTGGAAATGTCGAATACAAAGTCTAGATCCATCATACTTAGGGAGCCATAAGTCAGTCAACACTCAAGATATTGCTATGACATTTGGTTTGGGCATCGTCCATACTTGATTCTGTCATATATATCCCGGCTTTTTAATATGATTTGACAATTGATATGATTTTATAAGATAAAAAAAATTGGAGAGAAAAAATCCACAAAACCAAAATTTCCAAACATATTCAAAAACTGGAATATATGTATATTGGACAACGAGGTATAGACAATACTCAAATCTCATTTCAAAGCAATATCTTTAGTTTTGGCTGGCTTATGGCTACTTAAGCATGATTGGTCTCGATTTTGTATTCGACATTTCCAAATATGTACGCGCCACTTTCCCTCCTGCTACCAAAATGCTACAAAATAGAGGGAATACGAACGAGGCAAAAAATATAAACGATTTTTTCTTTCGCAAGAAGTTATTTTTCGCAGTAAGTACCCATTTTTCATCGCCAGTTTCAGCATTTTTTTGTTTGGGGATGGGGGCTAATTTCTATTGCCGCCCCTGTCGAGCGTAGGATGGGGGGGCTTTTGCCCCTGCCGCTCTCCCCCCCCCCCCCTGGATCCGCCAGTGCTGATGCATGCTGTGCCGTATAACTCAGCAGTTCCTATTCCAGCCCATAGATGTCTCTCACAGCGGACGCCTGAAACATGCTGTGCCGCATAACTCAGCCATGGACTCTCCTGGACTGGAATATCCGGGGCGCCAGCATATCACTGAACTCAATAACAATTGGAAGGGACATGGGTGCCTGAGAGCGATCGCGGCCGGCCGCTATGCTGGAACGCCGGGCCGGGCGAGGGGTGGCGAAGAGTATGAAGGAGGGGTCGGACGCGTTTGATTAAACCTGTCATTATACGCTTCATGCTTGCAAATATTAATGCATTTTGGGTGGATATTGGACGGATTTGATTGTGCTTTACAGCTGCATAATTTTTATCAATTTGTGTTTTATTTTATCGACACAGTGCATACTCTGGCCCGATTATTTATCTACACATCTGTGTTTTCCCATGTCTGTGCGACTCGTGGTTGCCGACATACTGGTCTGGGATTGCAACCCCCAACAAGCCCGCTGCATTGACATATATATAGGTATAGACGAACTTCTCGCCTGGCAGCCGTTCCCGCTAGGCGACACTAGCGCCGCGGCGGGGAAGGGAATGAGTTAGCGCGGCAATGCTTTTGCTATGGCGGAAGGGCAATATGTGTCGGCCTGTAACTCAAAAACCGCGTGAGGTAGCATTGTAAAACGCTTTAGGACGTAGAGACATTCATAATGAATAACATGGAATAAAAATATTCCGCCTGAACGTTCACGGTAATTATCGTCAAATATCGTCTCTCCGCCATCACTGGCAGATCCAGGGGGGGGGGGGGGCGACCGGGGCAAAAGCCCCCCCCCCCCATCCCACGCTCGACGGGGGCGGCAATAGAAATTAGCCCCTGACCCCCCCCCCCCCAAAAAAAAACAATCCGCTGAAACTGGCAATGATAAATGGGTACTGATTGCGAAAAATAACTTTTTGCGACTAAAAAACTCGTTATTTTTTTCCTCGTTCGTGTTCCCTCTATTTTGTAGCATTTTGGTAGCAGGAGGGAAAGTGGTGTGTGCATATTTGTAAATGTTTAATACAAAATCCAGACCCATCATACTTCAATACTAGTCAATTCTCAAGATATTGCTTTGACATTTGGTTTGGGCATCGTCCATACTTGGTTCTCCAATATATATTCCGACTTTTTCATATGACTTGATATTTTATATAATTTCCTGAAGAATAAAAAAGGAGAAAAAATCCACAAAATCAAAATTTCCAAACATATTCAAAAATCGGAATATATATTGGGGAACTAAGTATAGTCAATACCCAAACCGAATTTCAAAGTAATATCTTAAGTTTTGGCTGACTGATAGCCATAATCTAGCCAAAACTAAAGATGTTACTTTGAAATTTGGTTTGGGTATTGACTATACTTAGTTCTCCAATACATATTCCGGTTTTTTAATATGTTTGGAAATTTTGATTTTGTGGATTTTTTTCTCCATTTTTTTTCTTCATGAAATTATATAAATATCAAGTCATATGAAAAAGTCAGAATATATATTGGAGAACCAAGTATGGACGATTCCCAAACCAAATGTCAAAGCAATATCTTGAGTGTTGACTGACTTATGGCTCCCTAAGCAGTGGCGTACGCAGACATTCACAAAGGACCAGGTCATTGCCTTGAGGGGGCGCCACCCGATCGACAGGGCCGCCACCAATATTGGCGAAATTGTGCAGGCCTCTCCTTCCGCACCGTGCGGAAGGAGAGACACTGGCCGGAGGGGCGCCGTCACTTGCCGAAGAGGAGCAGTCACTGGCCGGGGGCGCCGTCACTGGCCGCAAGAGTGCCGCCACTGGCCGGAGGAGCGTCCTCACTGGCCGGATTGGCGCTGTCACTGGCCAGAGGGGCGTCGTGACTAATCGGAAGGGCGCCAGTTTTGCATGGGCGTCTCGGGTCCAAAGCACCAGGTCATGACCTGCATGACCTGATAGTTGATACTCGGTACGCCACTGTCCCTAAGTATGATGGGTCTTGACTCTGTATTCGACATTTTCAAATATGCGTGGCGCGTCTGGCGCTATTTTCGATCTGACGTGAATCCTACAACCAACGTAAGTTAAAAAACGCCGCGTTTTGGCGCCAAAGTTTATAGCGCTGAATAGAGTGCGTGGAACGCATTTCGACAGCATTTGAGGAATTGTGACTGGGACTTGGGTATCGTTGTTTTCCTTTTCCCTGTAAACATGTAGACAAATAACATTCACACTTTGTGAATGTGTAGGTAAAGTTAATATGTTTCACTCTCAAGGTTATTTTAAATTACTATAGCTTAGGATGGCTACTTTGAGCTCAGGTCATATCCAGACCCATATCCAGACCCAGACCCCATAAATCTGACGCCCATTTTGCACCATGCTTAGGTACCTATCCCGGTGCATTTTATGGGTGCTATGAGCAGAGGTCTCACAATTTTTAGCATTTCCAACTAGTCAAGATCAGACTCAGCATGAACTCAGCTACAAAAAAAATTGAAAGCGACAGAAGAGGTAAAATTGGGTTTGTCTGTTTTTTACCACTGGCGGATCCAGGGGGTGTGAGCATTAGGGGGGGGGGGGGGTCCCTCTGCCCCCCCCCCCTCCCCAGGAACATGGCGGGCATTCAATACAAGGATGTCCCCCGCCTCGCGTGTTCCTGCATTGGCTGTACGAAGTGATAATTAGGAAGAAAAATTCCCCCCCCCCGGTCAATGACTTTCGCTTTGAGAATCCGACACCCCCCCCCCCCCCCCCCCTCCCCCGCTCAACGACTTTTCGCGCTGACGACCCGACTCCACCCCCACCCCCCCTCCCCCGGTCAACAACTTTTCGATGATGAAGCGGAGAGAAATTGTATCCCTCCTCCCCCCCATTCTCGAACCAATAAAATTCAACAAATAGATCCGCCAGTGTCCGCCAAAGCAAAGCATTTCCGCGCTAACTCATGCCTTCTCCGCTGCGGCGCTAGTGTCGCCTCTAGCGGGAACGGCTGCCGGGCGGCGCAACAGCCGAAGTAGTTCGTCTATACTTATTACCGGGCGGGCGCGAAGCGCCCGCGAGATTTCTCGTCAACTTACTAGACCAATGTATATTTGACCCGGCCCGAACTGGCCCGACCCGGCCCGACCCGGCCAGGCCCGACCCGGCCCGAACCGGCCATACAGACGCTTTTCGGAAGTTAATAACTTTGCAACCACTGCTCCGATTGAGATCGGGTTTTCACCATTAGATAGGACCATCAAATTAATTTGGTTTTTCGCATGGTACGTTCTGATAGGGGTGGTACTACAGCGCGTGGCACACGTAAACGTCGAAATGAACCAAAATCATTCTTGATCAAAAATGGCATTATTAATCTGATCAATTTTTTTGTGTACGCTGAAGCATGCAGTGCTCGGGACGTACTCCTTTTTGGCGGATTCGAGAAAGGAGATCATGAACAATTTAATAAAACTTAATTTGTTTTTGCATGGAGGCCTGTCAATTTTTATGGAGGACTAAAAGGAGTAAAAGGACTAGGTGTTACTACCGCGTGTGCTTTCGTACTGTGTCATATTTCAAACCTGTAGCTTTACCAGAGCGCGCCCGCTCGGTCATCGGTCCCAAAAAGGCGTGTTACTGGTATAGGTCAATGCCCTGCTGTGTTAATCCGCGCTCGGCAATTCGGCACAATTCGGCGCTCCAAAATGGCGGCCAGGCGCGACAGCCGAGCCATACCCGGGTGAGAAGGGTGCCACCCTCTGCAGCGTATGCGCGCGACTGATTCGTTTATCGGGACCGCGTACTCGTTAATCTGGCTCAGCAAGGAAAACTCGGGTCGCGTGGGGCCGGCATGCATATTACATTATTACAGTATGGAATGTGCCACACGAGTTTCTTATTCTTAGGAAATATAAATGATATGAATAATGTAAGTCATTGGGAGTGGACCGAGGTATCCTCGGTGACAAAGGTGGTACCTCGCAAACGGGCGTCAGACCCATTCTTGAGGTCTTGTCTTTAATCTTGACCTTGAGGTCCATTCCCTAATCACAGCCTCAATGGGGTTTGCGCAGTATTCCCCACAAGAATATTCGCGATAGCTAAAAATCAATAAGGCTACAACCAAGAGCGTCGCAACCTTCTGAAAGTTGGGGGGACGGAGGCATTTTAAATTCATTGTGTGCTATGCAATGTCCATAGTCCGCCCCTGTAGCTCAGTTGGGAGGGCGCTGGGCTTCTGACCTCACCCGGTAGTGGCAGCCCGGGTTCGAGTCGCTTCGGCGCTCGCTATTTGCCCCTGACTGGATGGCCTGTGGGCGGTGGCAGCGGTCGCACTCAAGGTCCGGTGACGTCAGAGGGTGGGGCGGACCGGTCCAGGTATGTCGGGCACGTACAACTTTCGCTTCTAAATTATACCGGACGCCAGGAATTGCTTGATCGGGTGGTGGGGTCAGGACCCTGCGCAACAAGCTATGCTTAGCGCGGGGCCTGACCTCGGAAATTCATCCATTCAAAAACATTCAGACTAAATATACAAAAATAGGCAGTGGCGTACCTACCGCGTATACGGTCATTCGGGACATGACCTGGTCCTTTGGACCCGGGAGCCCATGCAAAGCTGGTGCCCCTCCGATCAGTGACGGCGCCCCCTCCGGCCAGTGAGGACGCTCTCCCGGCCAGTGACGGGCGCTCTTACTGGCAGTGACGGCGCCCCCTCCGGCCAGTGAAGGCGCCCCTCCGGCCAGTGAAGGCGCCCCCTCCAGACAGTGACCACACGCCCCTCCGGCGAGTGACGGCGCCCCTCCGGCTAGTGACGGCACCCCCTCCCGGACAGTGACGGCGCCCCACAAAATGTTAAAGGCACGACGAGCACGTGCGGAAGAAGAGGCGCCCCCCATCTGCAAAATTTTCGCCAATATTGGTGGATCCCTGTCCATCGGGTGGTGCCCCTCAAGGCAATTATCTGGTCATTTGGGAATTTCTGCGCACGCCACTGCACATAGGCGTAATGTTACAATATGATTTTTTTTTTTTGGGGGGGGGGGGGGGGCGTGTCTCCCTCCAACTGTGCTCCACTTTGTGTGATTTGTTAATGTTACGATAATTGTATTTCCTAACTCTGGTAGTGACTTCACTGACGTGACCCTTTTTAATGGCGAAATTTGCTATTTTTGCACATGAAGTGGGAAATAAATGTGAGGAAAAGTGTATGGAATATTGGCGTTGGTAGCATGGGCGTCGGGGACGGAGGGGGGGGGGGCACGTCCCCTGATGGGCGTCGGGGACGGAGGGGGGGGGGGGGGACACGTCCCCTGATGGGCGTCGGGGAGCGGAGAGGGGGGGGGGGGGCACGTCCCCTGCAACATTTTCATATTGTAACATTACGCCTATGGCCGGCGTGGCATATCAAGAATGGACTTTAAATGCCTCCGTCCCCCCCAACTTTCAGATGGTGGCGACGCCCTTGGTTGGTAGCCTTATTGATTTTTAGCTATCGCGAATATTCGTGTGGGGGAATACTACGCGAACCCCATTGAGGCTGTGATTAGGGGAATGGGACCTGAAGGTCAAGTGTCAAGGCAATAACCTCTAGAAAGGGTCTGACGCCCGTTTTCACTTTGCGAGGTACCACCTTTGTCACTAAGGATACGTTAGTTCACTCCCAATCAGGGGCGGATCCAGGAGGCCGTAGGGTCTGAAGCTCCCTGCCTTAGAAACGGCGCCCTCGGGCATCCCGGCGCCGTTCTTGTAAATGATTTGCCGGCCCGTAGCGTTCTCGGGAGGCCGCCAGGGCGCCCTTGCGTCCACCAACAGCATCGTAGCACTCTTGGAAGGCACCCGAGTCCCTGACACCCTCCGGGTTCTCACAATGTATTATGCCGCCCTCGGAAGGTACATCGCCGCTCTCGGAAGGCATTATGCCGCCCTAGGAAGGCATCACACCGCCCTCAGAGCGCATTATGCCGCCCTCGAAAACATCGGAAAGCATGTTTGACCCGTTTAACTTACATATTGGCGCCCCTCTGGACCATGCCACCCCTGTCACCGAGGAAATATGCCGCCTCGAGCCAGCGGCCCCTAGCCTAAACAAATCCTGGATCCGCTCTGCTCCCAATGACGCACATTCTTCATATCATTTACATTCCTAGAAATTAGGAACTCGTGTGCCACATTCCATACCGTAATATGCATGCGGCCCCTCGCGCCATTTTCCTTGCTGAGCCGGATTAACGAGTACGCGGTCCGGATAAACGAGTCAGACGCGCGGTTACGCTGGCGCCCTATTGTGCGCTGAAGGAGATTCCAGTCCAGGGGTTATAGTCCATGACTCAGTAGTTCCTATTCCAGCCCAAAGATGTCTCTGACAGCGGACGCCTGATGCATGCTGTGCCGTATAACTCAGCAGTTCCTATTCCAGCCCATAGATGTCTCTCACAGCAGACGCCTGAAACATGCTGTGCCGCACGGCCCAGTAATTCCTATTGAAGCCAATGGGGGGTCTCTCAATGGTTTCACCTGTTCAATTCTGTTGGATTTCAGAATATGTATTGAGTGATACGAACTGTATAACCATTTGTATTTTATTTTATGTATTTATACTACTCGCCAACAGGTCATTTTACCCAATTACTGAAAGTATCTGCGTTTCACATATGTGCCTCTTTTAGGCCACGGATCATTCTGGAGCCCATCCCCGAACCGGTCGCCCCGATAGTTGAACCGGGACCTTCAACACGCAAACAAGCGAGTTATCGCTGGGATGACCGGTCCTCCTACATCATCTTTTCTACTACATTTAGTATGTATTCCTGTTTTTTATTATTTACTATTTACGCTTACTATTTCTACCAAGCATTTCGATGGCTCATCATAATTCTGAAAAAGATGCTACCATTTTCGCCCGCCAAACATCCATGCGTTGTTCAGGTGATTGTAATGGTTTGTGGTCGTTGTTTGTGAAGTACAGACCTAGAACAACCTCTATAAAGAAGCAACTTGGCCTTCAAAATGTGTTTAATGATGATATAGAGCTTCACATTTATTTGTAAGCAGACGGTGCTTAACCAAGAGTTAACTGAGTAAGCGTAACCCATAGAGATCATATATACATCTATATATGATCTCTACATGTATATACATGTAAATATCCATGTAGGGACACATATACATACATGATCTCTACTATACAATATTCATCCATGTATATATGATCTTTATGGCATAACCCACCAGAAGAGCCCGCAAAAGTTCCGAAAGCAAAAGCATAGCTGCCTTCAGACAATTCATCGGACAGAAGTATTATTATCTCTAAACAATCTGTTTTACAGCAGCAATATACCCCGACAACTCATCTGACAGTGACATACATCACTGCACAGTGATACACCGTGGACAATTTTTCAAGCAGAAGCAACACGGCCTCAAAAACATCGTTCCTTGGGAGAACACAACCTTAGCTTTATATCCAGACATAGCACGCAAACACTGCGTAGCAAACCATCAATAATGTTGTCATGTGTGTCATATTTAACCGGATTATGTGCTCTTGAAATGTTTGCTTGTCTGCACTCTGACACATCACTGGCAATGTTTCCCCAGCTAGAGTCTCCGTTCAGCTGCTGTGACCGGTGTCCCCGTGGAGAGGTGCGGTGGAGGGAGGGGAGGGTGACGGGCCGCCATTGTCCAGCCGTCCCCGGGAGAGACAGCCCCGGTATCAGCAGCTCCGCCGGCCGGCCGCCGCGCTGGCCCAGTCAGGTGCGGCCGACCCTATCTGACGTTATCGGAGGTCCCGCCGGCAGCGGACCGGCAGCGCCGCCAAAGGCCAACTTTGCAGCAACGGCGCGAGTTTTACGGCGCAGACGGACCGCTGGACGGCAGGAGCGTGTGCAGCGCCGGCTATCTCTGACAGGAGCCGTGTAAAACGACGACACACACACCGGGATGAGCGGCTTATCACTGATCAGAAAAGGCCGACCGTGAATCCGCATTAATAGCGGGATGTCCTGGTTCAACAGAAACCACTGCAAGAGGGGAAAAATATAACACCGTTACCCTAACGGTATTATCAGCACACATTCACAAAACACCGAACCAAATATTTGCTTCCCAATGTTGGAGAGCACTTGCTTAAACTAGCAAGCAATTGCCATTTGATTTGCCTATTCTCTCCTAAGCTCTCCCATTTTTGGCATTGAAAGTGACAGAGAGAGGGGCGATTCGACGGGAGAAATCGAAAGCTGATTTATTTATCTTTAGATCAGGCACGTAGCCAAGGGGGGGGGGGGGGGGGGGGGGGGGGTTTGCGGCCGGCTCCCCCCCCCCCCTCCCTCCCCCTTTTTAAATTTAACTACAAATTAAATTATATGCGGGTTAGAAAAAAATAATCGGCCCGTTTCTCGGCGCATTTATGTGTTATGTAGCTACTTTCCTATATAATTGGGCAAAATAGTTCCCTTAAGCACCTTTTTACCGCACTTTTGAACGCACAATATCATTTTTAGAGGTCCGCACCATACGCAATGCGACGCATTGATGAGAAAGCATATCCAGCGCATACAACTCAGAATTTTCGCGCCGCTCCGCGGCGCAATTTATTTAAGAGTTCCAGGTCTTGAGCTTAAAAAATATTCCAAGTTGGTATAGCAGATTTCAAATTGGTGTCGCTGGTTCCAAAGTTGATATAGCAGTTTGCTAACTCGAGCTCCTAAAAGTTGGTAGGGTCTATGCCATACCTGTCATACTGCATTTTCCATCCTTGTACGTGCCTTTTCATCTGTTTTTTTTTTCGTGGGGGGCCTTTCAACGCTTGGGAAGGGCAGGGCTGGGAAAAATTACCGTTCTGCCATTCTTATCGGCGACAAATCTATAGCCATCGGTGGAGTAAACGGCGATACATCTTAGACAGACAAGTAGGTACCACACCTTTGCAAATTATCATCTCTGTCATGAATCTCGCACCTAGATATCATTAAGTTTCCCAATGGGAATCACAACTCTTAATAATGTTGTTATTCCAATGCGGAAACCAATTTTCGGTTAATCCTGCAGCTACAAAATAATCCTGCAGTTCTAAAATAATCCTGCAGGTAAAAAACATAAGCAAGCGATACAACGAGTTCGTTTGTTCACGGAACAAAACAAGCGCAATAATTACGATAATGAGCACTGTGCGCAGCCTGGCGGCTGGGAAACGGCACGTGAACGCCACACGCTGTTCAATTACAACGGAGACAGAATGGTAGTTTGGCTCCGTTTGGCTCCGATGAGATATGCAAGTACGGAACAGAGGCCGTCCAGCGCAGCCCCCACCAGTAGCGGTTGGCAGCACTCGGGCGTTTGGGCTTTAAAAACCTACTACATTATAGGGTTCCCATGTTAAATCGATGATTTTCAGACGAGGCTGGCTCATAACCTGTGGTATATATTTGAAATCAGACTTCGGAACCAAATAGCTACAAGCCTAGGCGACAACGTTTGTATTTACCATTTTTCGATATTCTTGGCGTAAAGAGGTTAAATGGGCCTGGGGGTTAAAAACGTCGGAACGATCGCTGACCGCTTCCAGATACTACTACTGGTACTGAAATATACATTACTTCTACTACTACTTCGTAGGGTATTAATAATGACCGCTTCCAAATGCTACTACAGGTACTGAAATATACACTACTTCGACTACTACTTCGTGTATTTGCTGGAGTTGAATCCAATAAATACAGATTTAATCTATGGAAATACAAGTTATTGATAGCAAACAACACCTCTAATTTATAATAGACAAAACAATTCCCATACAAATTTATATCTTGTCTAATTCATTTGGGCGTTACATTTCTTACTGTTCTACCCGTTGTTCTATTACCCTGGTCCAGCGGGGCGATAGTGATTTGTGTTGCGCAAGATTTGTATGCGGACTGCGGCTCGCAGGGGGGTGACACCGCTATAGCCACCTCGTTTGAGCCCGTTGCTTGATGTGACGTCACTGGAGGCAGAATCACGGCATGCCACGGCGCGTTTCACGGCATATCCGGCAATTCAGTGGGGCAGAATCATACAATGAAGCATGTTCTAGGAGTTTAATGGGCACTGGGAATTCAGCACGCTCGTCTTCGTGAAGCCCTGTCCGTACGAAACAGCGAGCTGTAACTGACGGCTGACTACGTTTGCTGCGTGAGCGCGGCGCCGATGAAGGAGCCGGCTACCGCCAGTGATGTCATCCGTTGGTCAGCCGAGTTCAAGGTTGAATGGCTCGTGTCCTTACCAAATCGGTAGGCTGCCTACTAAGTTTACATACCTTCTGGCTTTCCAGTAAATACTAAATATGTGCAAGTGTTGACATCAGGATCTTGCTTTGACGTATCGGGTGTTCTTCAGAGGATGTGGCATGGGTGCCAAATAACCTTGGTAGTTGTGGCGCCTGTAAACCCCACTGATTTGCCTGGGTATGTGCTTAACTTCACTTAAACTTGGTTGGTAGATACAGGGGCGCAGGATCTATCTTCAAGTTGTGGGGGGGGGGGGGGGGGGAGGCGTTCTGAAGTTGATTCTTTCCATGCAACGCCCATAGGCGTAATGTTAAAATCCAAAATGTTGGGGGGGGGGGGGATGGCTGCCCCCCCCCCCTGCCCCACTGTTCCTACGCCTATGGGTAGGTACAGAAGCGTCACTTTTTATGCAATTTGTTAACTAAGGTTGACTAAGGTAGTGTGCTGCGATATGCACATTATGACAGCATATGGTAACATCAGAAAAGTAGCGGCATTGTGTACCACAGCGAAATTCCCATATTTCTTCTGACAAAGCTGCTAAACTTAACTTAACCAAACCTTACCTATTAATAATAGCAACTTTGTCAGAATAAATTTAGGCATAGTGCACCACATATTTTTTGTAATGTATTTCTTCTGACAAGGCTGTTAAACTAAACTTAACCAAACATAGGTAACCTATTAATAATAGTAACGGCTTCATAAGAATACATTTGGAAATTTTGCAGTGGTGCACAATGCTGCTGCATTTCTGATGTTACCATATGATACTGGGAAATATCATGCTGCCATACTGTGCATAACATGGCGTACCAATAGGTACCTTAGTCAAACATAACCAGCAATTTTAAGTGTGGGAGGGGGGCAGCCAGTTTTTTCCCACCAGTTTCCCATTCACATAGGACAAATTATCAAATCCTGCTAATCATGGGGGGGGGGGACCAGATTGGTTATTGATTTGACTCTGCATTGAATCAATTGAAATCGTTCAATTCAAATTGCTTGAATTGAAGAAAATAAATTCACCACCATATATTTGTATTTATGAATCGTGATTGAATCGAAACCCGCATGGAATCAAATTTAGTGATTCTTAACAATTAAAGTGTGCATGGTAAATTGTGCAAATACAATGCAGTCCCAGTGGCTACACTCATTTCTACTGAAATATTGATATAACAATGTTTTAATGACTATTATTCATATAAACCTATGGCTTTGTAAGTTTCCACTTTTATTGATTTGACATATATCCAACTGTAATGTCCTAACAGTGCATCTACTGTCGTTTCAGAATGTGTTGGCCAGGAATACAGAAATGAAGGCTTAGTAGTATTTTACACTGGCGACGAGAACGAGAGCCATGTCAGACCACGTTGATGCAGCACTAGCAACAGCAGGAACACCCTGCGACCTGGGCACCGACCCCAGCCAGTTCCTGACCCGCTTTGAAGACTAGTGGGAGACCCACAACCTCCTGGTAGACTCTGTCACGGACCTCCCAGACGCAAGGAAGCTGAAGCTCCTGCTACTGTGGGGGGGGGGGGCAAAGAGTTCAGGAAGTTTGCCAAGGATGCGGGGGTGCTGTTGGAAGCAGAAGGACCTGATAGACCAGCTGATAGCCTCAAAACCGCACTGGTCAAGATAACAGCGACGTGCTCTCAACATGTCAATCTGACCATGACAATGTACAAACTCATGCATGCCAGGCAAGGCACCAAGACTGAGTGTGCGACTTGAAGGAGTGATAGTGAGAGGAGAGGAGATATCGCTGCATCCGGAATGCATCCCGAGCTGCTGCACTACCTGACGGTGCTGGCGGTTGTCCGCCTGCTGGCGCTCGCTGCGGTGCCGGCACCGGGCCCTGTACGCGCCGCACCCACAGGACCCACAGGGAGTGCAGGTGCACCGAACCACGATAAGCTGATCGAGCGGGTGACGGTCACCCGACCGCCCTGACCCCGCCCAGCTGTTGTGGAATTACCGGCTCCCACACAGCCGGCGTCCCCGCCTGAGGCCACGGCCGGGCCTGACCGGCCGCCCGCCGTCGGCGCGCAACTCTCGGTCGCGACCACGGCTGGCAGGGGCGCGCCCAGGCGCGCTCGGCGGGGGACGCGGAGCGGGCGGCGGGGCTCCAGGGGCGGACGCATCTGGCGGACCGACCCGCGGCCCGGCCAACTCTACCTGGGCCAGCTCAACATCCAGAGTTTGAAGCCAAAATTGCCTGAGCTTAGACAGGACATCGCAGACCACGACTACGACATCATCGTCCTGAACGAGACGTGGATGAAGCCCTCCACCCAAAACCGACTGGTACCGATACCGGGCTACCAGCTGATCCGGCGAGACCGTCCCGACCGCAGAGGCTACGGCGGCGTGGCTATTGCAGCCAAGGAGTCATTGGAGGTGACTACAGTGGAGCGTCCCGGCCAGCCTGTGGACGGGGCAAAGATCGAGTCCCTGTGGCTGCAGGTGCGGTCTGGCTCACAGCGTGTAATGATATGCGCGCTGTACCGTCCGCCGGCACAGACCCAGGCCCGTGTGTCGGCCGACCTGGAAGAGCTAGAGGATCAGCTCCAGTACGCGCTCAACCGTCACAGCGGGCCCATTGTCATCGCCGGCAACATCAACATCAACGTGAGCAAGGACAGCACCGCGGCCAGCCGACTCCACCAGCTGCTCGGCGCGTACGCGCTGCAACAACACGTCACGGGCCCAACCTTTTCATCATCTGGATCCACTATCGACATCATCTGCACCACCCACGATGTGACACGCTCCGGTGTATTGCACTGTGACTACAGTCCGCACAACTGGACGCGCGCTATGCTGACCGTACCCGCCTACAGGCCTAAGGCTAGTGTTGTGTCGGCGCGGTGCTGGTCTCGGCTGGACGCCGCCGAGGCCAATCGACTGTTAGCGGACGCGGACTGGAGTCCGGTGTTTGACAGCGACCGAGCGGACGCTCAGTGGGCGTGTTTTCTAGAGGCGACTCGGCCTATTTTAGACTCTCTGGCCCCACTCAAGCGGCGCGTTGTGCGCAACCCAACGGCGCCGTTCGTCACCAGCGCCACCAGGGACCTCATGGCGCGGCGACGCGCGGCACTCCGAGACGGCGACCGCGAGACCTACAAGAGCCTGAACCGCCAGGTCCGCTCCGCGATCCGGCGCGACACGCGGGAGGAGATTGACCGGCGGCTGCGCGAGGCGGGCCCGAGCGGGATGTGGCGCGCTGTCCAGCCCATTGTCGGCTCTAATCGAGCCGCCGGCAATCCTCCCAGCGCTGACGCCGATACCCTCAACCGCTACTTCGTCCAGGTGGGGAGCAGCACCGCACGCCAGGTGGACTCGTTTGGGCCCGAGCTGCCGGTCCGCCTACCTCGGGTGGCCACCGGCCGGTTCCGGGTGGCGCCTGTATCGCCGGACCTGTACCGGGTGGTGGCGCGTATGCGGAACTCGACGTCGTGCGGCACGGACGGACTGTGCATGCGCTTCATCAAGATCTGCCTTCCGTCACTGTGTCACGTCATCACCCATATTGTGAATAGCAGCCTCATGTCCCACCACGTCCCGGACTCCTGGAAGCTGACCATTGTCCACCCAATCCAAAAGTCGCCGAAATCAACCGAAGTCTCCAATTACCGGCCTATCTCCATCCTCCCAACTATCGCCAAAATCACGGAGCGCGTCGTGTACGAGCAGCTGTTCCACTACTTCACCACCCATCATCTCTTCTCATCCAATCAACATGGGTTTAGATCCGGCCACTCCACCGACACCGCGCTTTTAACTGTCACGGACCAAGTATTTTCGGCCATGGACCGCAGTGACGTCACTCTGTTATGCCTTTTAGATTGTTCCAAGTGTTTTGACGTCATCCCTCATGACTCCCTTCTCCGTAAGCTGGCACTATACGGTGTTGATACTCGGTGGTTTAAGAGCTACCTCATGAACCACTATCAAAAAGTTCTGGTCAGAGACACCACCGGCAGTATTACCACGTCTGATTCACTCCTGAACCCTATCGGCACCTACCAAGGGTCAGCGCTAGGCCCTCTGCTATTCTCTATTTATGGCAACGACCTACCAATGTTTAGAGACGGCGCTGAGATAGTGCAGTATGCCGATGACACCCAGCTGATGGTCTCTGGTGGGACTGGCGACCTTGGCACCCTCACCCGGCTCATGGAACACAACCTCATCCTTCTGGCTCATTAGTTCGGCAAAAACGGCATGAAACTTAACGCTAAAAAAACGCAGCTCATTGTTCTCGGCTCACGTCAAAAACTGCAGCGGCTCCCTCCCATCAGCGTCAAATTCATGGGTGCCACGGTTGCCGGTTCCCCCACTGTCCGGAACCTGGGTGTAGTTTTGACCAGGCCATGACGTTCTCGACCCATGTAGATGACGTTGTGAAGCGGTGTACTGGCCTGCTGATCGACCTCAGCCACTGTAGGCACAGTCTACCTCAGGCAACCCTCACGACACTAGTCCAGGGTCTTGTCACCTCGCTAGTCCGTTACTGCATTTGTGTGTACGGTACATGTAACGCCGGCCAGACGGCACGCCTGCAGAAGCTGCTCAACTTCGGGGCACGTGTGATCTCTGGCCGTAGGAAGTTTGATCACATCAGTGACGTTTTAAGACAACTCGAGTGGCTGACGGCGGGCAACATGTATCTTTACCATTCTATGACCCTGTTGAAACGCATTTTAGTGACATCTCAGCCCGAGTCGCTTCATAGTCATCTTGTATCCAGACGTGATGTCCACCACCGCGAAACCAGGCAGTGTGACCAACTGCAGACGCCAGCGATCCGCACAGAGGCGGGGAGGCGGCGCTTCTTGTATACGATAGTGACGGCTTTCAACAGCCTGCCCGCTACTATTCATGACCTCAGCCTACCCCAGTTTAAGACCGAGCTGCGTAAGCACATAATGCAGACACAGGGGTGATTTAAACATGTAGGCGATTGCTAGTTGTTTTACTCGGTGCGTGACTGTATGCGTGTGCGTGCGCGTGTGCTGACCCGATTCCAATGTTTTACGTCTTATAACCTGCGACCTAGAATAGCCCCGCTTTGCGTGGATTGGTTGCGTGACGTCAATACAATACAATACAAGACTGTCACTGAGTTCGCCCATGAGATAGATGAGCTGGCTTCTCGATGCCAGTTAACCACAGTGCCCTACACCCCGGACAGGGCCAAGAAGGATGCCTTCGTGTTCGGCACCTCTGATGAGAAGCTCCGACAAGAGGCTCTAGCCAAGGACCCAGACTATGGAACCCTCCTGCGGCTTGGGACAAGTTACGAGCAATCACGCAAGGACTCCGGGAAGATACGAGCAGGGGTACTGACGCAGTCAGACAAGTACTAGATGCCGACGAGGTGGAGGCCGTGGTGGCTAAGATGCTGGTACACAAGCTACCAGGAAAGTACAGCGTCCGACCCACACCCGTATCAAGCTACAAGGATGGAGCAACAGGGGGTCAAGGTTGGCCGAAATGCCCAAACTGCCCACCACACTTCAGGACCCACGCACCAGGGAGGTGCCCAGCCAGAGGCAAGACGTGCGCAGCATGCCAGAAGAAGCACCACTTCGCTGGGGCCCCAACTGCAAGCTCAAGGAAGGCGATGTGCGGAAGGTGGAAGGGTATGAGTATGACGATGACGATGTTGGTCGGGTGATAGAAGTGGGACTCCTGCGAACTGAAGAAAGCAACCACGTCAGCCTGCAGGTTAACGGGGAGTCAGTGCGCTTCTTCGTTGACTCAGGCTACAGGAAGACGCTCATCCCGAACCACATATACACGCCAACCATGGGACGCCTGACAAGGACTTCAGTCAGGTTCCGGCCGTATGGGACAAGCACCCAGCTGGAAGTTCGTGGGCAGATCCCTGTAAGCCTGTGCAGCCAGAGCGGGGCACAAGTGGAGTCCACGGCATACTTCGTAGATGGACACCAAGTAGAGCCCCTCCTGGGCGATGCAGACGCCAAAGCCCTGGGGATACTGCAAATCCGCCACGAAGGGGGAGCAGTGGAGGCAGTCGCCGGCATCACCACCTCACTTCGCAGTGCTGGCATCACCGTGGCAGGCAAGAAGGCACCCGCAGCACCAGTGCCAGAGGACGAACGGCAACAAGTCCAACAGCTGTTGGATCGACACAAGAAGGTCTTCGATGGCGTCGGACTCCTGAAGGGCCGCGAGGCTAGATTCCACATCGACACCACGGCGCCACCAGTGTCAGCGCCGTACCGGCCAGTACCGCTAGCCTATCAAGGCCGGCTAAGCGAGCACCTCGATGAGCTACGCAGGGCTAGCAAAATAGAAGATGTAGATCCGGAAGAAGAGAGCCCCTGGATATCAAATGTGTTCATCACCGAGAAGAAGAGTCAGGGACAAATCAGGATGAACGTGGACATGCGCACTGCCAACAAGGCCCTCCGTCCCACCAAGAGACACGTCATCACTGTACAAGAGATGAGGCACAAGCTGAAAGGGGCTACGCGGTTTTCAGAGATGGACATGACACACGGCTTCCATCAGATCAAGCTGGCGGAAGACTCAAGAGACATCGCAACGTTCAGGACACATGAGGGGCTCCACAGGTTCAAAGTCCTCTTCTTCGGCCCCAGCCCAGCATCGGACATCTTCCACGAGCTTGTTAGCTAAGCACTTCACGGGCTGCCGGGCTGTGAATCGATCCACGACAACATCCTAGTCTGGGGGAAGACACCAGAAGAACACCTCCAGAATCTGGACAAGTGCCTCACCCGCTTAGAGGAGCGCGGCCTGACACTGAGAAGAGAGAAGTGCACGTTCGGTGCAACCTGCGTGACCTGGTTCGGATGGGAGTTCTCGGCATCCGGCATGTCGGCGGACCCCAAGAAGGTGGCGGCGATCAAGGCGGCCGGGCGCCCCGAGTCAGTCGACGACGTCAAGAGCTTCCTTCAGGCCTGCCAATTCAACGCCAGGTTCATGTATGACACCGAGAGGGCGTATGCACAGATTACCAGGCCACTCCGAGATCTGACACAGAAGGGTAGGAGATTCCTGTGGAGTCCGGCGTGTGAGGCGTCATACAAAGAGATCTGTCACGCAATGGTCAGCAACACGGCGCTACAGTCGTTCGACCCGACTCTGCCGACGAAGCACGTCGCGGACGCAGCGCCGGATGGCATCGCCTCCAGCCTCTTCCAAGAGCTACCAGACGGAGCCTTGGTGCCTGTCGACCACGCCAGCCGTGCACTGACCGCTGTATAGCGGAACCACTCACAGTTCGAAAGAGAGTCCCTGGCGCAGGCATGGGGCATCAACTACCACAGGCACTACCTGATGGGCATCAACTTCGAGTCGTACACCGACCATCGGCCTCTACTGGCGGTGTACAACATTGGCCGCCGGGGCAACGCCCGCGTCGAACGCCACCGGCTGAAGGTCCAGGAGCACACGTTCACGATGCGCCACCTGCCGGGCAAGGCGAACCCTTGCGACTACATGTCGCGCCACCCGAGGGCGCTTGAACACCACAGCACAGCAGAACGGCAGGACATGGTTCTAGAGACGGGCGATGACGTTTGTATCAGCGCCATCGTCACCGACGACCTGCCAGACGCAGTGGACCTGGCAACGATCCAACGAGCTACAAGAGAAGACAGAGTCAGCTAAAAACTGATCAGATGCATTGAGCGCGGACAACTCGGCAAGGGGGAGGGATTGAGACCGTTCCGAGACGTCTTCACATAGCTCCTGCACACCCCAGGGGTGATCTTGCGACAGGACCGGTTGTACATTCCGGACGTCGAGGTACAGCCAGGACTAGGAAGCCTCCGACGTCTGGTGGTGGACCTGGCCCATGAAGGCCATCAAGGCATCGTCAAGTGCAAGAGGCTGCTGCACGCAAAAGTTTGGTTCCCACAGATGGACAAGATGATCGAACAGAGGGTATCGGGCTGTCGAGGCTGCCAGGCGTCCACCCGCACGGTCACGCGGGACCCCCTTCGACCAACGCCGCTCCCGGAGCGGGCGTGGCTGCACGTAGACATGGACTTCTGGGGCCCACTTCCGAGTGGAGACTACCTACTCGTCGTGATAGACGAATACTCACGCTACCCGGTGGTGAAGCCAACTCAGAGCACCAGCGGGGACACAGTGATACCCATCCTGGACAAGGTGTTCTCAACACACGGCTTTCCAGACTCAGCCAAGACGGACGGCGGTCCACCCTTCAACGGTCATGCGTTCACAACGTACATGCGCTGGGCCGGGTGTCAGCACAAACAAGTAAGCGTGGAGGGCCCCGAGGCCAACGGACTAGCCGAAAACTTCATGAAGATCCTGAAAAAATCCTGGCATACGTCGATTGTCGAGGGCAAGAACCCCAAGCAAGAAATGTACAAACTGCTCAGGCAGTACAGGGCCACGCCGCACAGCAGCACAGGGCGGGCGCCAGCAGAGGCGCTCTTCAACCGGCCATTCAAAACAAGACTGCCGAACCTAGCCTAGCCAACACATGGCAGTCAGGACCTGTAGGAGAAACACAACGCTTCGAAGGCCACCCAGAAGCGCTACAAGGACAAGAAAACGAACGTTCGGGCACACGCCATCACGGTCGGAGACACCGTCCTGCTGCAACAAACGGCGACCAAGCAGCGACCCTGGTACGACCCGTTCCCCTACCGTGTCACGCAGGTGGCGGGAACACAAATATCAGCGGCAAGGGATGGCAAGAACATCACCAGGGACGCACAAAGACTCAAGAAGGTCAAGCTCGACTCAAGAGCCGCCAACCACTACGAACGGCAGCGGTACCCGACGAGGCAGACGCCGGATGACGAGGACTGGTCGGCTTGCCCGGACCAACCAGAACACCTGATGTCGAACGGTGTCGCTGACTCTCTCGGCGCGGACACAGCGCCCCAGACTGGCGGCACTGACGCGGCGCCTGACCCCCTCTGTGCGGGCGCCGCGCGGCGGACTTGCTGTGCTGATGCGGCTGCCGTGGCGGCGGGCGACAGGCCGCTGCGTCCAGACGTCCCGAACCCACGGCGGTCCGTTCGCGCGAAGCGGCCGCCCGCGTACCTGCGCGGTTACGAGCTCTAAGCAGGCACGCAGGCGAATCAGTGAGTGACCCGAGTGCGCAATAGCGTGAACTATGTAAACGGCGAGTGAAAGCGGAATGACCATGTTTTGTTTGTTTGTTTGTTTGGACCCGCTCGCGAACTTCGCGTTCGCGCGCGTTCTGAAGTTCGCGCGCGAACTGAATTGAAGCAAGCGTTTAAGTACCTGTTAGCCTCATCAGCGGCAACGCACTTGGGCACCAGATGGGGCGGTGGAGGGATGTAATGTCCTAACAGTGCATCTACTGTCGTTTCAGAATGTGTTGGCAAGGAATAAAGAAATGAAGGCTCAGTAGTATTTTACACCAACATATATTTAAATGTTGAATCAAACGTGAATCAATTAAAATATTGTTTTGATTCTTTGAATCGGGAAAAATCAATTCTCAAATTTGTTATTCATGAATCAAAAGGTGATTGAATAATTCAAGTTCCAAAATGAATAATGATTGAATCATTCCCCAAAAGTTGAATCAATAACCAGTCTGGGGGGGGGGCAGATTGATCCAGTAGGGCCTGACTTGCAGCCCCCCTCCAGGCAGGGTCCTAGTATTGCTTTGAAGCCATGGTGCAAGTGGGAAATTCAGCCTAAAAACAAACAATAGAGAGTTGAAAATGCAGCCTACCAATACCATATGATGCACTCAGCATCGGTTTTGCCAAAACTTGAACTCGCCCATCAGACAAGGTCCTTCCAAATGTGTGGAAAAGTTATGCTATATTGGTCAAAGGCAGAATATAGTTTAGTGTCTGATGTGGTATGTTGAGGTGCTAAAGATGTCTCATTTGTATGAATTTTTCCTCTAAAGTTGCCCATGTAAGTGCTGAACTTGAACTTGGCATGTAGGTACAGGAGCATCACCCCTGTTTGTTACCCCTCCTCCCACTCCAGCAGGATAATTGTAATCCTGCTAATCTGGGGAGGGGGTGCAGAGTGATTCTGAGGGGCCATCTTATTTTGTTTTCTTCTATATTCATGTTGTACCTGTGTTATTGTTGACAACCTTTGACTAAGGAACATATTTGCATGCTGGTGCACAATATGGCAGCACGGTATGATGTCATAGTACTATGTGGCCGATGGCAGCATTGCAAAAGTAGCAACATAGTGCACCAAGGCAACATTTTAATACCTTATTACCACAAATTGACTCCAGTAGTCGTCACACACTAAAACCTCAATCAACAAACAACAAAACCTATGTCTGTCAGGATCAAACGTTTTGTCTTGGAAAAGTTGACAAAATTGTAAGAAAAAAACTGGTGACAAACTTGGGGCTTCAGAATCCCAACGGTGACACACACACACAGCTAGGGTTTCTCAGCCCTGGAGAAGGGGGCCCTTTCAACGCTCGGGAAAAGGCCCTTTCGAGGCGCCGCCCCCCTGGACGAAATCTTGGCTACTTGCCTGCTTTAGATAGTGTTCTGAGTGCGTGTCTCACAAACATTAGCTACACATAATTAACACGATTCCCTCTGGCATCCTGTTATCCTGACGCCCAGCCCTCCTTGCTTAGCTGGGCTCGGGCCGCCACACAGACGTAATTATCCCGTGTCCACTGGGCCGTGCTGCTGCTGTTCGAGTGACGTCAGTGCCGCGCGGAAGCAGGCCTCAGTTTTCAGACGGTGACGCCGATATATCCATCGGCGCGGCGTTTTACGAGTGTCGGCTTTGAGTTATGACGGCGAGCAGCGTCGCGCTGGCAGACGCCCAGCGATGAGCGGCCGTCTCAGTGATACAGACACTCAGCATGGCTCTGACTCAGTGATACAGACACTCAGCATGGCTCTGACTCAGTGATACAGACACTCAGCATGGCTCTGTATCAGTGATACAGACACTCAGCATGGGCCTGGAATCAGTGATACAGACACTCAGCATGGCTCTGGACTCAGTGATACAGACACTCAGCATGGCTCTGACTCAGTGATACAGAACTCAACATGGCTCTGACTCAGTGATATAGACACTCAGCATGGGCCTGGACTCAGTGATACAGACACTCAGCATGGTTCTGACTCAGTGATACAGACACTCAGCATGGTCCTCGTCTCAGTGATACAGACACTCAGCATGGCTCTGACTCAGTGATACCGATACTCAGCATGGCTCTGGCTCAGTGATACAGACACTCAGCATTGCTCTGACTCAGTGATACAGACACTCAGCATGGGCCTGGTATCAGTGATACAGACACTCAGCATGGCTCTGACTCAGCGATACGGACTCCCCAGGATGGCTCTGAATCAGTGATACAGACACTCAGCATGGGCCTGGTATCAGTGATACAGACACTCAGCATGGCTCTGACTCAGCGATACAGACACTCAGCATGGGCCTGGTATCAGTGATACAGACACTCAGCATGGCTCTGACTCAGTGATACAGATACTCAGCATGGCTCTGACTCAGTGATACAGACACTCAGCATGACTCTGACTCAGTGATACAGACACTCAGCATGACTCTGACTCAGCGATATAGACACTCAGCATGGCTCTGACTCAGCGATACAGATACCCCAGGATGGCTCTGACTCAGTGATACAGACACTCAGCATGGGCCTGGTATCAGTGATACAGACACTCAGCATGGGCCTGGTATCAGTGATACAGACACTCAGCATGGCTCTGACTCAGCGATACGGACACTCAGCATGGGCCTGGTATCAGTGATACAGACACTCAGCATGGGCCTGGTATCAGTGATACAGACACTCAGCATGGGCCTGGTATCAGTGATACAGACACTCAGCATGGGCCTGGTATCAGCGATACAGACACTCAGCATGGGCCTGGTATCAGCGATACAGACACTCAGCATGGCTCTGATTCAGTGATACAGACACTCAGCATGGCTCTGACTCAGTGATACAGACACTCAGCATGGGCCTGGTATCAGTGATACAGACACTCAGCATGGGCCTGGTATCAGCGATACAGACACTCAGCATGGCTCCAAACGGCGCCACACTGTAGACCAATCGGATACGCAGGAGAGCTCGTTAAAATTAACTATAGACACTAAAGGAACATATTTAGTGTCAATAAGAGGCAATGCAAATTCAATGCATTTATAACGTATTATGCGCGTATTTTGTTTTATTATGTTTATAATTTAACATATCGGATTGAATATGTCTATGGAAGTTAATGATGGATTCCAAATTTCGAAAACAAATGATGATAAATTGCGATTTCCTATTCGGAATGGGTTGAATATGCACACATTTTTCATAAAAGAGACGATCACTTAAATGTTAATATGCATGTTAACTTAAAACACATTATCGTTTCGTTTCGCCTGATAAATTGCTCACACATCGAATGACTGCAATCGGCTTGAGAGTCGAAGCGGCAGGTGAAGATCATAGGAGCCTTTCATACCAAAAGAATATCTCGGCAGCACGACGAGAAACATAAGTTCCGAAATTCAGATAGCTGAAATGAAATGTTTTGCAAGTGCTGAATCCGTAGATAAATGTCATCTCTTCCACTTCCGTCATCATTATCTTGAGTGAACAGCTTTGTATTGTAATATTGTAAGCAAATGATGAAGATTGTCTTGACGTTGGAAACCAGTTGGAAGCGTGACATTTGTTTGCTCCAGCATGCCATTCTGGAGTGTTGAAATGGTGATACCAACGCTTGGTCGTCTTGAGTAATGGCTCAATTTAACATGATTAAATAATTAATGTATTGAGTGACAATTTAGAAGTGATCGTTTATCAGAGACTCAAGATATTCCGCACACCGTGCTGTGAAAATCCGACGGGTCTCCATCATATTCATTCTGTCAGAAAATCGCAGTCCTTAACCTTTCATTTGTCAAGAAATTATTCATAGATTATATTTTTGTACTATTGCCAGCTGGTCTATTGTTACAGAAACAAATATTTCATTGATATGCACTTCACAGAAACGAGAGCAGTTCCCGCCTCCTTGCAGTATTGGTGGTTGGTATTTGGTAAGATGAGGTGCTTTTTGTCGTCGTCGACCGGAGACCTCGGAAGGAGAGGGAGAGGGAGGACGGATTCTCCCGGAATGCACGCTCAAACAGAGTGCACAAACAGCTGGCGGGCGTCTGCTGCACGCTCAAACAGAGTGCACAAACAGCTGGCGGGCGTCTGCTGCACGCTCAAACAGAGTGCACAAACAGCTGGCGGGCGTCTGCTGCACGCTCAAACAGAGTGCACAAACAGCTGGCGGGCGTCTGCTGCACGCTCAAACAGAGTGCACAAACAGCTGGCGGGCGTCTGCTGCACGCTCAAACAGAGTGCACAAACAGCTGGCGGGCGTCTGATGCACGCTCAAACAGAGTGCACAAACAGCTGTCGGGCGTCTGATGTGTGTTGTGCGTCGCCATTGGTGGAGGTAGACTGGTACGACTCTCGATTCTGCTTCGCCAAGAGTTTGCATCGATTGTGTTGATACGAAATATTTGTTGGATCAACCAGAAGCGTAGGAACGACTCAAAAGTTTTACTGTGTAAAGCCAAAGTTTGACTGTGCAGTTTTAACATGCAATTTGGTAAGATCCAATATCCCACTAGATCAAAGATCAATTGTAACTATGTATCACTGTATCCCGTGGGATCAAATGCCTACTGCTTAATTCCCTCGACAGATCTATTGATATCCCAGATCCACCTCTGTATTTTGTGGTGAAATCCGGTGCGATTCTAAGCCCATTGTCAAATCTTATAGGAGTTTGTTTATGAAATCCCCATCTTTTGTGGCCATGCACATGTCTGTAGCAATTTACACCGTCAGGATATTCAAGATCTCCCACATTATGTTTTAATAGGCAATTTCGGCTCGGAATAATGAGACTTGTCATATCTCATCAGCCGGCTTGGGCTGGAGCTGTGCCACACAGATGGGTTGCCGTTGCCACTCTCTCGGGCTCGGGCTCGGGCTCGGGCTCGGGCTCGGGCTCTCACTCACTCTCTCGGCGCTCCGGCGTATCACAGCCTCTAGGCGGAAATGCAGCCAGACACATCTCACC
>JAXIVJ010003090.1:0-62500 GCA_036785665.1 Chirona hameri
AGACAAGACAGGACAGACAGACAGACAGACAGACACGACAGACAAGACAGACAGACACGACAGACAGACAGACAGACACGACGACACGACAGACACGACAGACAGACAGGACAGACAGACACGACAGACAGACAGACAGACAGACAGACAGACAGACAGACAGACAGACAGACACGACAGACAGGACAGACACAGACAGACAGACAGACCGACAGACAGACAGACAGACAGACACGGACAGACAGACAGGACCACGACAGACAGACAGACAGACACGACAGACAGACAGACAGACAGACAGACAGACAGACAGACAGACGACAGACACGACAGACAGACAGACACGACAGACAGACAGACAGACAGACAGACAGACAGACAGACAGACGACAGGACAGACAGACAGACAGACAGACAGACAGACAGACAGACACGACAGACAGACAGACAGACACGACAGGACAGACAGCACAGACACAGACAGACAGACAGACAGACAGACAGACAGACAGACAGACAGACAGACACGACAGACTGACAGACAGACAGACACAGACAGGACACGACAGACAGACAGACAGACACGACAGACACGACAGGACAGACAGACACGACAGACAGACAGACAGACAGACAGACAGACACGACAGACACGACAGACAGACAGACAGACAGACAGACAGACAGACAGACAGGACAGACAGACAGACAGACAGACAGACAGACACGACAGACACGACAGACAGGACAGACACAGACAGACACGACAGACAGACAGACAGACAGACACGACAGACACGACAGGACACGACAGACAGACAGACAGACAGACACGACAGACACGACAGACACGACAGACACGACAGACACGACAGACCACGACAGACACGACAGACAGACGACAGACACGACAGACACGACAGACACGGACAGACACGACAGACACGACAGACACGACAGACACGACAGACACGACAGACACGACAGACACGACAGACACGACAGACACGACAGACACGACAGACACGACAGACACGACAGACACGACAGACACGACAGACACGACAGACACGACAGAGACCACGACAGACACGACAGACACGACAGACCACGACAGACACGACAGACACGACAGACACGACAGACACGACAGACACGACAGACACGACAGACACGACAGACACGACAGACACGACAGACACGACCAGACACGACAGACACGACAGACACGACAGACACGACAGACACGACAGACACGACAGACACGACAGACACGACAGACACGACAGACACGACAGACACGACAGACACGACAGACAGACACGACAGACACGACAGACACGACAGACACGACAGACACGACAGACACGACAGACGACACGACAGACACGACAGACACGACAGACACGACAGGACACGACAAGACACGACAGACACGACAGACACGACACGACAGGACAGACACGACAGACACGACACGACAGACAGACACGACAGACAGACACGACAGACAGACACGACAGACAGACACGACAGACAGACACGACAGACAGACACGACAGACAGACACGACAGACAGACACGACAGACAGACACGACAGACAGACACGACAGACAGACACGACAGACAGACACGACAGACAGACACGACAGACAGACACGACAGACAGACACGACAGACAGACACGACAGACAGACACGGACAGACAGACACGACAGGACAGACACGACAGACAGACACGACAGGACAGACACGACGACAGACAGACACGACAGACAGACAGCACGACAGACAGACACGACAGACAGACACGACAGACAGACACGACAGACAGACACGACAGACAGACACGACAGACAGACACGACAGACAGACACGACAGACAGACACGACAGACAGACACGACAGACAGACACGACAGACAGACACGACAGACAGACACGACAGACAGACACGACAGACAGACACGACAGACAGACAGACACGACAGACAGACACGACAGACAGACACGACAGACAGACACGACAGACAGACACGACAGACAGACACGACAGACAGACACGACAGACAGACACGACAGACAGACACGACAGACAGACACGACAGACAGACACGACAGACAGACACGACAGACAGACACGACAGACAGACACGACAGACAGACAGACAGACAGACACGACACGACACGACACACAGACAGACAGACAGACAGACACGACAGACAGACACAGACAGACACGACAGACAGACAGACAGACAGACACGACAGACAGACAGACAGACACGACAGACAGACAGACAGACAGACACGACGACAGACAGACAGACAGACAGACAGACAGACAGACACGACAGGACAGACAGACAGACAGACAGACACGACAGACAGAACAGACAGACACACAGACACGACAGACAGACAGACAGACACGACAGACAGACACGACAGACAGACAGACAGGACACGACAGACAGACAGACAGACAGACAGACACGACAGACAGACAGACAGACACGACAGACAGACAGACAGACACGACATACAGACAGACAGACACGACAGAAAGACGACAGACACGACAGACAGACAGACAGACAACACGACAGACAGACAGACAGACACGACAGACAGACACGACAGACAGACAGACAGACAGACAGACAGACAGACAGACAGACAGACAGACAGGACAGACAGACAGACAGACAGACAGACAGACAGACAGACAGACAGACAGACAGACACGACAGACAGACAGACAGACACGACAGACAGACAGACAGACACGACAGACAGACAGACAGACACGACAGACAGACAGACAGACAGACACGACAGACAGACAGACAGACAGACACGACAGACAGACAGACAGACAGACACGACAGACACACAGACAGACACGACAGACAGACAGACAGACACGACAGACAGACAGACAGACAGACAGACAGACAGACAGACAGACACGACAGACAGAAAGACAGACACGACAGACAGACAGACAGACACGACAGACAGACAGACAGACAGACAGACACGACAGACAGACAGACAGACAGACAGACAGACAGACAGACAGACAGACAGACAGACAGACAGACAGACAGACAGACAGACAGACAGACAGACAGACAGACAGACAGACAGGACAGACACGACAGACAGACAGACAGACACGACAGACATACAGACAGACAGACAGACAGACACGACAGACAGACAGACAGACACGACAGACAGACAGACAGACAGACACGACAGACAGACAGACAGACAGACACGACAGGACAGACAGACAGACACGACAGACAGACACGACACGACATACAGACAGACAGACACGACAGACAGACAGACAGACAGACACGACAGGACAGACAGACAGACACGACAGACAGACAGACAGACAGACACGACAGACAGACATACAGACAGACAGACAGACAGACACGACAGACAGACAGACAGACAGACACGACAGACAGACAGACACGACAGACAGACAGACAGACACGACAGACAGACAGACAGACAGACAGACAGACAGACAGACAGACAGACAGACAGACAGGACAGACACGACAGACAGACAGACGACAGACACGACAGACAGACAGACAGACACGACAGACAGACAGACAGACAGACACGACAGACAGACAGACAGACAGACACGACAGACAGACAGACAGACAGACAGACAGACACGACAGACAGACAGACAGACAGACAGGTACAACAGACACGACAGACAGACAGACAGACAGACATACACGACAGACAGGACAGACAGACAGACAGACAGACAGACAGACAGACAGACAGACAGACAGACAGACAGACAGACAGACATGACAGACAGACAGGACAGACAGACAGACAGACACGACAGACAGACAGACAGACACGACAGACAGACAGACAGACAGACAGACACGACAGACAGACACGACACGACAGACAGACAGACAGACAGACAGACAGACAGACAGACAGACAGACAGACAGACAGACAGACAGACAGACAGACAGACAGACAGACAGACAGACAGACAGACAGACAGACAGACAGACAGACAGACAGACAGGACAGACAGACAGACAGACAGACAGACAGACAGACAGACAGACAGACAGACAGACAGACAGACAGACAGACAGACAGACAGACAGACAGACAGACAGACAGACAGACAGACAGACAGACAGACAGACAGACGACAGACAGACGACAGACAGACAGACAGACAGACAGACAGACAGACAGACAGACAGACAGACAGACAGACAGACAGACAGACACGACAACAGACAGACAGACACGACAGACAGACAGACAGACAGAGACAGACAGACAGACAGACACGACAGACAGACAGACAGACACGACAGACAGACAGACAGACACGACAGACAGACAGACAGACACGACAGACAGACAGACAGACACGACAGACAGACAGACAGACACGACAGACAGACAGACAGACACGACAGACAGACAGACAGACAGGACAGACAGACAGACAGACAGAAGACAGACAGACAGACACGACAGACAGACAGACAGACACGACAGACAGACAGACAGACACGACAGACAGACAGACAGACAGACACGACAGACAGACAGACAGACACGACAGACAGACAGACAGACACGACAGACAGACAGACAGACACGACAGACAGACAGACAGACACGACAGACAGACAGACAGACAGACACGACACGACACGACACGACAGACAGGACACGACACGACACGAGACAGACAGACAGACACGACAGACAGACAGACAGACACGACAGACAGACAGACAGACAGACACGACAGACAGACAGACAGACACGACAGACAGACAGACAGACAGACAGACAGACAGACAGACAGACAGACACGACAGACAGACAGACAGACAGACAGACAGACAGACAGACAGACAGACAGACAGACAGACAGACAGACAGACAGACAGACAGACAGACAGACAGACAGACAGACAGACAGACACGACAGACAGACAAGACAGACACGACAGACAGACAGACAGACACGACAGACAGACAGACAGACAGACAGACAGACAGACAGGACAGACAGACAGACAGACAGACAGGACAGACAGACAGACAGACAGACAGACACGACAGACAGACAGACAGACACGACAGACAGACAGACAGACACGACAGACAGACAGACAGACAGACAGACAGACAGACAGACAGACAGACAGACAGACAGACAGACACGACAGACAGACAGACAGACACGACAGACAGACAGACAGACACGACACGACAGGACAGACAGACAGACAGACAGACAGACAGACAGACAGACAGACAGACAGACAGACAGACAGACAGACAGACAGACAGACACGACAGACAGACAGACAGACACGACAGACAGACAGACAGACACGACAGACAGACAGACAGACACGACAGACAGACAGACAGACAGACACGACAGACAGACAGACAGACACGACAGACAGACAGGACAGACACGACAGACAGACAGACAGACACGACAGACAGACAGACAGACAGACACGACAGACAGACAGACAGACACGACAGACAGACAGACAGACAGACAGACAGACAGACAGACAGACAGACAGACAGACAGACAGACAGACACGACAGACAGACAGACAGACACGACAGGACAGACAGACAGACACGACAGACAGACACGAACAGACAGACAGACAGACACGACAGACAGACAGACAGACAGACACGACAGACAGACAGACAGACAGACAGACAGACAGACACGACAGACAGACAGACAGACACGACAGACAGACAGACAGACAGACAGACACGACAGACGACAGACAGGACAGACAGACACGACAGACAGAGACACGACAGACAGACAGACAGACACGACAGACAGACAGACAGACAGACAGACAGACACGACACAGACAGACAGACACGACAGACAGACAGACAGACAGACAGACAGACAGACAGACAGACAGACAGACAGACAGACAGACAGACAGACAGACACGACAGACACGACAGACACGACAGACACGACAGACACGACAGACACGACAGACACGACAGACACGACAGACACGACAGACACGACAGACACGACAGACACGACAGACACGACAGACACGACAGACACGACAGACACGACAGACACGACAGACACGACAGACACGACAGACACGACAGACACGACAGACACGACAGACACGACAGACACGACAGACACGACAGACACGACAGACACGACAGACACGCAGACACGACAGACACGACAGACACGACAGACACGACAGACACGACAGACACGACAGACACGACAGACACGACAGACACGACAGACACGACAGACACGACAGACACGACAGACACGACAGACACGACAGACACGACAGACACGACAGACACGACAGACACGACAGACACGACAGACACGACAGACACGACAGACACGACAGACACGACAGACACGACAGACACGACAGACACGACAGACACGACAGACACGACAGACACGACAGACACGACAGACACGACAGACACGACAGACACGACAGACACGACAGACACGACAAGACACGACAGACACGACAGACACGACAGACACGACAGACACGACAGACACGACAGACACGACAGACACGACAGACACGACAGACACGACAGACACGACAGACACGACAGACACGACAGACACGACAGACACGACAGACACGACAGACACGACAGACACGACAGACACGACAGACACGACAGACACGACAGACACGACAGACACGACAGACACGACAGACACGACAGACACGACAGACACGACAGACACGACAGACACGACAGACACGACAGACACGACAGACACGACAGACACGACAGACACGACAGACACGACAGACACGACAGACACGACACGACAGACAGACAAGACAGACAGACACGACAGACAGACACGACAGACAGACACGACAGACAGACACGACAGACAGACACGACAGACAGACACGACAGACAGACACGACAGACAGACACGACAGACAGACACGACAGACAGACACGACAGACAGACACGACAGACAGACACGACAGACAGACACGACAGACAGACACGACAGACAGACACGACAGACAGACACGACAGACAGACACGACAGACAGACACGACAGACAGACACGACAGACAGACACGACAGACAGACACGACAGACAGACACGACAGACAGACACGACAGACAGACACGACAGACAGACACGACAGACAGACAGACACGACAGACAGACACGACAGACAGACACGACAGACAGACACGACAGACAGACACGACAGACAGACACGACAGACAGACACGACAGACAGACACGACAGTCAGACACGACAGACAGACACGACAGACAGACACGACAGACAGACACGACAGACAGACACGACAGACAGACACGACAGACAGACACGACAGACAGACAGACACGACAGACAGACACGACAGACAGACACGACAGACAGACACGACAGACAGACACGACAGACAGACACGACAGACAGACACGACAGACAGACACGACAGACAGACACGACAGACAGACACACATGCATGTATGTATGTATGTATGTATGTATGTATGTGTATGTATGTATGTATGTATGTATGTATGTATGTATGTATGTATGTATGTATGTATGTATGTATGTATGTATGTATGTATGTATGTATGTATGTATGTATGTATGTATGTATGTATGTATGTATGTATGTATGTATGTATGTATGTATGTATGTATGTATGTATGTATGTATGTATGTATGTATGTATGTATGTATGTATGTATGTATGTATGTATGTATGTATGTATGTATGTATGTATGTATGTATGCATGTACGTACATACATACATACATACATACATACATACATACATACGTACGTACGTATGTACGTACGTACGTACGTACGCACGCACGCACGTACGTACGTACGTACGTACGTACGTACGTACCTACCTACCTACCTACCTACCTACCTACCTACCTACCTACCTACCTACCTACCTACCTACCTACCTACCTACCTACCTACCTACCTACCTACCTACCTACCTACCTACCTACCTACCTACCTACCTACCTACCTACCTACCTACCTACCTACCTACCTACCTACCTACCTACCTACCTACCTACCTACCTACCTACCTACCTACCTACCTACCTACCTACCTACCTACCTACCTACCTACCTACCTACCTACCTACCTACCTACCTACCTACCTACCTACCTACCTACCTACCTACCTACCTACCTACCTACCTACCTACCTACCTACCTACCTACCTACCTACCTACCTACCTACCTACCTACCTACCTACCTACCTACCTACCTACCTACCTACCTACCTACCTACCTACCTACCTACCTACCTACCTACCTACCTACCTACCTACCTACCTACCTACCTACCTACCTACCTACCTACCTACCTACCTACCTACCTACCTACCTACCTACCTACCTACCTACCTACCTACCTACCTACCTACCTACCTACCTACCTACCTACCTACCTACCTACCTACCTACCTACCTACCTACCTACCTACCTACCTACCTACCTACCTACCTACCTACCTACCTACCTACCTACCTACCTACCTACCTACCTACCTACCTACCTACCTACCTACCTACCTACCTACCTACCTACCTACCTACCTACCTACCTACCTACCTACCTACCTACCTACCTACCTACCTACCTACCTACCTACCTACCTACCTACCTACCTACCTACCTACCTACCTACCTACCTACCTACCTACCTACCTACCTACCTACCTACCTACCTACCTACCTACCTACCTACCTACCTACCTACCTACCTACCTACCTACCTACCTACCTACCTACCTACCTACCTACCTACCTACCTACCTACCTACCTACCTACCTACCTACCTACCTACCTACCTACCTACCTACCTACCTACCTACCTACCTACCTACCTACCTACCTACCTACCTACCTACCTACCTACCTACCTACCTACCTACCTACCTACCTACCTACCTACCTACCTACCTACCTACCTACCTACCTACCTACCTACCTACCTACCTACCTACCTACCTACCTACCTACCTACCTACCTACCTACCTACCTACCTACCTACCTACCTACCTACCTACCTACCTACCTACCTACCTACCTACCTACCTACCTACCTACCTACCTACCTACCTACCTACCTACCTACCTACCTACCTACCTACCTACCTACCTACCTACCTACCTTCCTACCTACCTACCTACCTACCTACCTACCTACCTACCTACCTACCTACCTACCTACCTACCTACCTACCTACCTACCTACCTACCTACCTACCTACCTACCTACCTACCTACCTACCTACCTACCTACCTACCTACCTACCTACCTACCTACCTACCTACCTACCTACCTACCTACCTACCTACCTACCTACCTACCTACCTACCTACCTACCTACCTACCTCCATCCATGCATGCATGCATGCATGCATGCATGCATGCATGCATGCATGCATGCATGCATGCATGCATACATGCATGCATGCATGCATGCATGCATGCATGCATGCATGCATGCATGCATGCATACATACATACATACATACATACATACATACATACATACATACATACATACATACATACATACATACATACATACATACATACATACATACATACATACATACATACATACATACATACATACATACATACATACATACATACATACATACATACATACATACATACATACATACATACATACATACATACATACATACATACATACATACATACATACATACATACAAGCATGCATGCATGCATGCATGCATGCATGCATGCATGCATGCATGCATACATACATACATACATACATACATACATACATACATACATACATACATACATACATACATACATACATACATACATACATACATACATACATACATACATACATACATACATACATACATACATACATACATACATACATACATACATACATACATACATACATACATACATACATACATACATACATACATACATACATACATACATACATACATACATACATACATACATACATACATACATACATACATACATACATACATACATACATACATACATACATACATACATACATACATACATACATACATACATACATACATACATACATACATACATACATACATACATACATACATACATACATACATACATACATACATACATACATACATACATACATACATACATACATACATACATACATACATACATACATACATACATACATACATACATACATACATACATACATACATACATACATACATACATACATACATACATACATACATACATACATACATACATACATACATACATACATACATACATACATACATACATACATACATACATACATACATACATACATACATACATACATACATACATACATACATACATACATACATACATACATACATACATACATACATACATACATACATACATACATACATACATACATACATACATACATACATACATACATACATACATACATACATACATACATACATACATACATACATACATACATACATACATACATACATACATACATACATACATACATACATACATACATACATACATACATACATACATACATACATACATACATACATACATACATACATACATACATACATACATACATACATACATACATACATACATACATACATACATACATACATACATACATACATACATACATACATACATACATACATACATACATACATACATACATACATACATACATACATACATACATACATACATACATACATACATACATACATACATACATACATACATACATACATACATACATACATACATACATACATACATACATACATACATACATACATACATACATACATACATACATACATACATACATACATACATACATACATACATACATACATACATACATACATACATACATACATACATACATACATACATACATACATACATACATACATACATACATACATACATACATACATACATACATACATACATACATACATACATACATACATACATACATACATACATACATACATACATACATACATACATACATACATACATACATACATACATACATACATACATACATACATACATACATACATACATACATACATACATACATACATACATACATACATACATACATACATACATACATACATACATACATACATACATACATACATACATACATACATACATACATACATACATACATACATACATACATACATACATACATACATACATACATACATACATACATACATACATACATACATACATACATACATACATACATACATACATACATACATACATACATACATACATACATACATACATACATACATACATACATACATACATACATACATACATACATACATACATACATACATACATACATACATACATACATACATACATACATACATACATACATACATACATACATACATACATACATACATACATACATACATACATACATACATACATACATACATACATACATACATACATACATACATACATACATACATACATACATACATACATACATACATACATACATACATACATACATACATACATACATACATACATACATACATACATACATACATACATACATACATACATACATACATACATACATACATACATACATACATACATACATACATACATACATACATACATACATACATACATACATACATACATACATACATACATACATACATACATACATACATACATACATACATACATACATACATACATACATACATACATACATACATACATACATACATACATACATACATACATACATACATACATACATACATACATACATACATACATACATACATACATACATACATACATACATACATACATACATACATACATACATACATACATACATACATACATACATACATACATACATACATACATACATACATACATACATACATACATACATACATACATACATACATACATACATACATACATACATACATACATACATACATACATACATACATACATACATACATACATACATACATACATACATACATACATACATACATACATACATACATACATACATACATACATACATACATACATACATACATACATACATACATACATACATACATACATACATACATACATACATACATACATACATACATACATACATACATACATACATACATACATACATACATACATACATACATACATACATACATACATACATACATACATACATACATACATACATACATACATACATACATACATACATACATACATACATACATACATACATACATACATACATACATACATACATACATACATACATACATACATACATACATACATACATACATACATACATACATACATACATACATACATACATACATACATACATACATACATACATACATACATACATACATACATACATACATACATACATACATACATACATACATACATACATACATACATACATACATACATACATACATACATACATACATACATACATACATACATACATACATACATACATACATACATACATACATACATACATACATACATACATACATACATACATACATACATACATACATACATACATACATACATACATACATACATACATACATACATACATACATACATACATACATACATACATACATACATACATACATACATACATACATACATACATACATACATACATACATACATACATACATACATACATACATACATACATACATACATACATACATACATACATACATACATACATACATACATACATACATACATACATACATACATACATACATACATACATACATACATACATACATACATACATACATACATACATACATACATACATACATACATACATACATACATACATACATACATACATACATACATACATACATACATACATACATACATACATACATACATACATACATACATACATACATACATACATACATACATACATACATACATACATACATACATACATACATACATACATACATACATACATACATACATACATACATACATACATACATACATACATACATACATACATACATACATACATACATACATACATACATACATACATACATACATACATACATACATACATACATACATACATACATACATACATACATACATACATACATACATACATACATACATACATACATACATACATACATACATACATACATACATACATACATACATACATACATACATACATACATACATACATACATACATACATACATACATACATACATACATACATACATACATACATACATACATACATACATACATACATACATACATACATACATACATACATACATACATACATACATACATACATACATACATACATACATACATACATACATACATACATACATACATACATACATACATACATACATACATACATACATACATACATACATACATACATACATACATACATACATACATACATACATACATACATACATACATACATACATACATACATACATACATACATACATACATACATACATACATACATACATACATACATACATACATACATACATACATACATACATACATACATACATACATACATACATACATACATACATACATACATACATACATACATACATACATACATACATACATACATACATACATACATACATACATACATACATACATACATACATACATACATACATACATACATACATACATACATACATACATACATACATACATACATACATACATACATACATACATACATACATACATACATACATACATACATACATACATACATACATACATACATACATACATACATACATACATACATACATACATACATACATACATACATACATACATACATACATACATACATACATACATACATACATACATACATACATACATACATACATACATACATACATACATACATACATACATACATACATACATACATACATACATACATACATACATACATACATACATACATACATACATACATACATACATACATACATACATACATACATACATACATACATACATACATACATACATACATACATACATACATACATACATACATACATACATACATACATACATACATACATACATACATACATACATACATACATACATACATACATACATACATACATACATACATACATACATACATACATACATACATACATACATACATACATACATACATACATACATACATACATACATACATACATACATACATACATACATACATACATACATACATACATACATACATACATACATACATACATACATACATACATACATACATACATACATACATACATACATACATACATACATACATACATACATACATACATACATACATACATACATACATACATACATACATACATACATACATACATACATACATACATACATACATACATACATACATACATACATACATACATACATACATACATACATACATACATACATACATACATACATACATACATACATACATACATACATACATACATACATACATACATACATACATACATACATACATACATACATACATACATACATACATACATACATACATACATACATACATACATACATACATACATACATACATACATACATACATACATACATACATACATACATACATACATACATACATACATACATACATACATACATACATACATACATACATACATACATACATACATACATACATACATACATACATACATACATACATACATACATACATACATACATACATACATACATACATACATACATACATACATACATACATACATACATACATACATACATACATACATACATACATACATACATACATACATACATACATACATACATACATACATACATACATACATACATACATACATACATACATACATACATACATACATACATACATACATACATACATACATACATACATACATACATACATACATACATACATACATACATACATACATACATACATACATACATACATACATACATACATACATACATACATACATACATACATACATACATACATACATACATACATACATACATACATACATACATACATACATACATACATACATACATACATACATACATACATACATACATACATACATACATACATACATACATACATACATACATACATACATACATACATACATACATACATACATACATACATACATACATACATACATACATACATACATACATACATACATACATACATACATACATACATACATACATACATACATACATACATACATACATACATACATACATACATACATACATACATACATACATACATACATACATACATACATACATACATACATACATACATACATACATACATACATACATACATACATACATACATACATACATACATACATACATACATACATACATACATACATACATACATACATACATACATACATACATACATACATACATACATACATACATACATACATACATACATACATACATACATACATACATACATACATACATACATACATACATACATACATACATACATACATACATACATACATACATACATACATACATACATACATACATACATACATACATACATACATACATACATACATACATACATACATACATACATACATACATACATACATACATACATACATACATACATACATACATACATACATACATACATACATACATACATACATACATACATACATACATACATACATACATACATACATACATACATACATACATACATACATACATACATACATACATACATACATACATACATACATACATACATACATACATACATACATACATACATACATACATACATACATACATACATACATACATACATGCATGCATGCATGTATGCATGCATGCATGCATGCATGCATGCGGCATGCATGCATGTATGTATGTATGTATGTATGTATGTATGTATGTATGTACACTGGCGGATCCAGGGGGGCGTTTTGGGCGGCCGCCCCCCCCCCCCCCCCAAGCCCAAAGTGGACTGTTTGGCCCCCCCCAAAAGGTTCACTCAAAAAGTGATCGTTAATGACTAAACGATACCTTATTTTTTATCTTTGTGATAAAAGTAATTCTTTGGTGAAAAAATATGGAAGTAATTTGGTAGCAATCGACATAGGCAAAAGAAACATTAGTCGCGCAAGACACAATCCGAAGGCTAGGACATAATAAGCGTTGTCTGAAGCACGGTAAATACAAGGCCATATATAGGAGGTAGAGTCATCCGGCGATTCTGTGTGATCATGACGTCAGAGCGTGACGTCATGTGGATCCATCGGCCTCCTCCTCCATTGCAGTTAATGCTATTTCGGGAGAAATAAATATCATCTAACTCGGAAAGTAAAAATGTTACGAAAAAGGAAAAGACCGCGTTGAAAAGCTCAAAACAAGGCAAATAGAAATCTTCTGGATCATTTTAGGCTCAGATCAATATTGAGGGCACTAGAGGTCATCAAAGGTCAGGGCCTTGTTTACGGTCCCCCTGCGGTTCGGCGGTCACCAGCTGAGGCTCTAAGCCCCGCCCCTGCGATGAAATTTTGATTTGACCTAAACCACATGGAATTTGTATGAATCGACGTGTTCTGACGAGGCGAACACGATGACATCAAAATCATTGCTGTATCTATATTTGTTAAAAAGTTATTTGCGAAAAACAGTTTTAACCGACTGCAGACGACATGCGCCAGAATTGACTACTGGGGTGACGTCATAAGTAGAAGTGGACACGTTACGGAGATAGGGATGACACCCCCTGGGTAAATATAATACTTCTGAAGGTAAGTTTGGCCATGTGCGTCAAGTTAGCGTCGTATTCGTATTCGTTTTTAGCGTCGAGTTCCGATTTTCCCCAAACTTAGCCAATTTTTCGATTTTCCCCAAACCAAGACAAATGGTATGACCTCCAGAGGTCACTGAAATGTCATCGCACGGGGTACCCTCTAATTGTTTCGTTTACCGTCCGATTTAATCGCAACGGGGCTCAAACGACTCGCCGGCACCCCAGCTTGCGTCAAAAAAAAAACACACAAAATCACCTAGAGGTCAAAGGTCCAGGTCACGGGGACGAATACGAGATTTTAAGCTTCGATACCAGCTTGTGTACCCGATAGTTTTTACGTTTACCGTCCGATTTGCTCGCAATGGGCAAAAAGGGACTCGCCGGCACGTTAGCTTGCGTCAGGAAAAACAAAAAGTCATCCAGAGGTCAAAGGTCAAGGTCACGGGGACGAATACGAGATTTTAAGCTTCGGTACCAGCATGGTGTACCCTCTAGTTTTTTCGTTTACCGTCCGATTTGCTCGCAATGGGCAAAAAGGGACTCGACGACACCCCACCTTACGTCATAAAAAAAACAAAAAATCACCTATAGGTAAAAGGTCAAGGTCACGGGGACGAATACGAGATTTTAAGCTTCGGTACCAGATTGTGTACCCTAGTTTTTCTAGTTCTAGTTTTTCGTTTACCGTCCGATTTGCTCGCAATGGGCACAAAGGGACTCGCCGGCACGTTAGCTTGCGTCAGGAAAAACAAAAAGTCATCCAGATGTCAAAGGTCAAGGTCACGGGGACGAATACGAGATTCTAAGCTTCGGTACCAGCTTGTGTACCTCTACTTTTTTCGTTTACCGTCTGATTTGCTCGCAATAGGCAAAAAGAGATTCGCCGGCACCCCAGCTTGCGTCAGGAAAAACAAAACATCACCTAAAGGTCAAGGTCACGGGGACGAATACGAGATTTTAAGCTTCGGTACCAGCTTGTGTACCCTCTAGTTTTTTTTTCTCGAGATTGTAAGCTCCGGTACCGAAGCTTAACATCTCGTATTCGTCCCCGTGACCTTGACCTTTGACCTCTGGATGACTTTTTGTTTTTCCTGACGCAAGCTAACGTGCCGGTGAGTTCCTTTTTGCCCATTGCGAGCAAATCGGATTGTAAACTAAAAAAAACTAGAGGGTACACCATGCTGGTACCGAAGCTTAGAATCTCGTATTCGTCCCCGTGACCTTGACCTTTGACATCTGGATGATGTTTTGTTTTACCTGACGCAAGCTGGGGTGCCAACGAGTCCCTTTTTGCCCATTGCAAGCAAATCGGACGGTAAACGAAAAAAACTAGAGGGTACACAAACTGGTACCGAAGCTTAAAATCTCGTTTTCGTCCCCGTGACCTTGACCTTTGACCTTTATGTGATTTTTTGTTTTTCCTGACGCAAGCTAGGGTGCCAGCGAGTCTTTTTTTCCATTGCGAGCAGATCAGACGGTAAAAAAACTAGAGGGTACACAAGCTGGTACCGAAGCTTAAAATTTCGTATTCGTCCCCATGACCTTGACCTTTGACCTCTAGGTGATGTTCTGTTTTTCCTGACGCAAGCTGGGGTGCCGTCGAGTCCCTTTTTGCCCATTGCAAGCACATCGGACGGTAAACAAAAAACTAAAGGGTACACAAGCTGGTAACGAAGCTTAAAATCTCGTATTCGTCACCGTGACCTTGGCCTTTGACCTCTAGGTGATGTTTTTTTTTTCCTGACGCAAGCTGGGGTGCCGTCGAGTCCCTTTTTGACCATTGCAAGCACATCGGACGGTAAACGAAAAAACTAGAGGGTACGCCATGCTGGTACCGAAGCTTAGAATTTCGTATTCGTCCCCGTGACCTTGACCTTTGACCTAAGTGATGTTTTGTTTTTTTCCTGACGCAAGTTAAGGTGCCGGCGAGTCCCTTTTTGCCCATTGCGAGCAAATCGGACGGTAAACGAAAAAAACTAGAGGGTACACCATGCTGGTACCGAAGCTTAGAATTTCGTATTCGTCCCCGTGACCTTGACCTTTGACCTCTGGATGACTTTGTGTTTTTCCTGACGCAAGCTAACGTGCCGGCGAGTTCCTTTTTGCCCATTGCGAGCAAATCGGATTGTAAACTAAAAAAAAACTAGAGGGTACACCATGCTGGTACCGAAGTTTAGAATCTTGTATTCGACCCCGTGACCTTTACCTTTGACCTCTAGGTGATGTTTTGTATTTCCTGTTGCAAGCTGGGGTGCCGTCGAGTCCCTTTTTGCCCATTGAAAGCAAATCAGACGGTAAACGAAAAACTAGAGGGTACACAAGCTGGTACTGAAGTTAAAATCTCGTATTCGTCCCCGTGACCTTGACCTTTGACCTCTATGTGATTTTTTGTTTTTCCTGACGCAAGCTAAGGTGCCAGCGAGTCCCTTTTTTTCATTGCGAGCAGATCGGACGGTAAACGAAAAAACTAGAGGGTACACAAGCTGGTACCGAAGCTTAGAATCTCGTATTCGTCCCCGTGACCTTGACCTTTGATCTCTAGGTGATTTTTTGTTTTTCCTGACGCAAGGTGGGGTGCCGGCGAGTCGCTTTTTGTCCATTGCGAGCAAATGGGACGGTAAACCAAAAAACTAGAGGGTACACCATGCTGGTACCGAAGCTTAAAATCTCGTATTCGTCCCCGTGACCTTGACCTTTGACCTCTGGGTGACTTTGTGTTTTTCCTGACGCAAGCTAACGTGCCGGCGAGTCCCTTTTTGCCTATTGCGAGCAAATCGGACGGTAAACGAAAAAAACCTAAAGGGTACACAAGCAGGCACCGAAGCTTAAAATCTCGTTCTCGTCCCCGTGACCTTGACCTTTAACCTCTAGGTGATGTTTTGTTTTACCTGACGCAAGCTGGGGTGCCGTCGAGTCCCTTTTTGCAAATTGCAAGCAAATCGGACGGTAAACTAAAAAAAAATAAAGGGTACACAAGCTGGTACCGAAGCTTAAAATCTCGTATTCGTCCCCGTGACCTTGACCTTTGACCTCTGTTATTTTTTTTTTCTGACGCAAGCTAAGGTGCCGGCGAGTCCATTTTTGTCCATTGCGAGCAAATGGGACGGTAAACCAAAAAAAAACTAGAGGGTACACCATGCTGGTACCGAAGCTTATAATCTCGTATTCGACCCCGTGACCTTGACCTTTGACCTCTGGATGACTTTTTGTTTTTCCTGACGCAAGCTAACGTGCCTTCGAGTTCCTTTTTGCCCATTGCGAGCAAATCGGATTGTAAACTAAAAAAAAACTAGAGGGTACACCATTCTGGTACCGAAGCTTAGAATCTCGTATTCGTCCCCGTGACTTTTACCTTTGACCTCTAGGTGATGTTTTGTTTTACCTGACGCAAGCTGGGGTGCCGTCGAGTCCCTTTTTGCCAATTGCAAGCAAATCGGACGGTAAACTAAAAAAACTAGAGGGTACACAAGCTGGTACCGAAGCTTAAAATCTCGTATTCGTCCCCGTGACCTTGACCTTTGACCTCTATGTATTTTTTTGTTTTTCCTGACGCAAGCTAGGGTGCCAGCGAGTCCCTTTTTTCCATTGCGAGCAGATCGGACGTTAAACGAAAAAACTAGAGGGTACACAAGCTGGTACCGAAGCTTAGAATCTCGTATTTGTCCCCGTGACCTTGACCTTTGACCTCTAGGTGATTTTTTGTTATTCCTGACGCAAGGTGGGTTGCCGGCGAGTCCCTTTTTTCCCATTGCGAGCAAATTGGACGGTAAACGAAAAAACTAGAAGGTACACAAGCTGGTACCGAAGCTTAAAATCTCGTATTCGTCCCCGTGACCTTGACCTTGGACCTCTAGGTGATTTTTTTTTCCTGACGCAAGGTGGGGTGCCGGCCAGTCCTTTTTTCCCATTGCGAGCAAATCGGACGGTAAACGAAAAAAAAAACTAGATGGTACACAAGCTGGTACCGAAGCTTAAAATCTCGTGTTCGTCCCCGTGACCTTGACCTTGGACCTCTAGGTGATGTTTTGTTTTTCCTGACGCAAGCTGGGATGCCGACGAGTCCCTTTTTGCCCATTGCAAGCAAATCGGACGGTAAACTAAAAACTAGAGGGTACACAAGCTGGTACCGAAGCTTAAAATATCGTATTCGCCCCGTGACCTTGACCTTTGACCTCTATGTGATTTGTTGTCCGAACCCGCGGGGGGGGGGGGGGTAGGGCAGAATCTTCCCCTCCCTGATTTTCTCAATAACCTGAAAACTATGATAGATATCAACGTAAAACTTTCAGTACCTTATCCTGCATCAAGTCTAAGTCTTCTCACCAACTCTAAATGCAATTGATGTAGTATTTTGGGAGATAATGACGTTTTAATGACGTCATGTCATGCCATTTTTGGTGGAAAAACGATAAATGTTTGGCAAATCGTAGAAATCAGAGTTTTCAAGCAAATTGCAAATAAAACACGCGAAAAGAAGGGAAAAGACATTTTCTTCAAAATGGCTCTCGGATTTCCTTTTTTTTATAACCCCAATTTTTTGTTTGTTGTGAATTTGAAAAGTGAATTTCTTATGCTCGAATATCAAAATAAGGTAACCGGCCCAGATCCGCGGAGAAAAAAAATGGGGGTACCTTTTTGCCACAAAAAGTTGCCCCCCCCCCAAAACCGACGGCTGGATCCGCCAGTGTGTATGTATGTATGTATGTATGTATGTATGTATGTATGTATGTATGTATGTATGTATGTATGTATGTATGTATGTATGTATGTATGTATGTATGTATGTATGTATGTATGTATGCATGCATGCATGCATGCATGCATGCATGCATGCATGTATGCATGTATGTATGTAAAAAGGCACTTAGAATGCTAGGGGCCATTAACAGAAATGTTTCCTACAAGAGTGAAAAGGTAATAACAAAACTGTATTGTGCATACGTTAGACCACATTTGGAGTATTGTGTACAAGCCTGGTCTCCAACATATGAGAAAGATTGCTGGTTGTTAGAAAGAGTTAAAAAAAGGGCAACAAAAATGATTAATTGTCTTGGTAGTTTACCTTATGAAGATAGATTAAGGAAATTGGGTATGTTTTCACTTAGATATAGAAGGCTAAGAGGAGATCTAATTGAAGTCTTCAAATTTGTAAATAGTCAGCATTCTGGATATTTAAAGGGTATGTTTGAGTTCAATAGGGAAAATCGAGGTAGAGGTCATCAGCATAAACTCATTATGAAACAAAGTAGGACTAGGCTACGACAGTCATTTTTCAGTAGAAGGGTTGTAGGACATTGGAATATGCTACCAGGGGATGTCGCTGATGCAGTGACACTTGCTTCCTTCAAAATTAGATTAGATAAATACTTTACAGAGAAGGGATTAGTTCATAAATACTCGTGGGATTAGCCTTCTTTTATGCAGGTAGAGTAGGGTGATTTGAAGGGGCGAGACTGGTGGAGGGGGGGGGGGGGGGTGCAACCTCGGATGGGCCCAAGAGGCTCTTTGTTGCACTTTTCTTTTATGTCTTTTATGTCTTTATGTATGTATGTATGTATGTATGTATGTATGTATGTATGTATGTATGTATGTATGTATGTATGTATGTATGTATGTATGTATGTATGTATGTATGTATGTATGTATGTATGTATGTATGTATGCATGCATGCATGCATATATATATATATATATATATATATATATATATATATATATATATATATATATATATATATATATATATATATATATATATATATATATATATATATATATACACTGGCGGATCCAGGGGGGGGGGGGGGCAGGGGCTAAAGCCCCCCCCCCCCCCTCCCATCCCAAGCTCGACAGGGGCGGCAATAGAAATTAGCCCCCCCCCCCAAATCCGTTGAAACTGGAGATGAAAAAATGGGTACCTACTGCCTGCGAAAAAATAACTTCTTGCGAAAGAAGTATTGTTTTTTTTTTGCCTCGCTCGTGTTTCCTCTATTTTGTAGCATTTTGGTAGCAGTAGGGATAGGGAAAGTGGCACGTCTGACGCTATTTTGGAGTGATTCACAACCAACGTAAGTTATAATTTTTCCACGCAGCGTCACAGCCTTTGGTCTCCCGCTGCCTGCTCGGTGGCAGAGGAGCGCGTGAGTGAATTTCCTTGTATCACTGGCGGATCCAGGAGAGAGGGGGGGGGGGGCTCCGGGGCAAAAGCCCCCATTCCAAGCTCGACAGGGGCGGCAATATAAATTAGCCCTCCCCCCCAAAAAAATCCGCTGAAACTGGCGATGAAAAATGGGTGCTGCCTGCGATAAAAAAACTTCTTGCGAAATAAATAAACACATTTTTGCCTCGTTCGTTTTTCCGCTATTTGGTAGCATTTTGGTAGCAGTAGGGATAGGGAAAGTGGCGCGTCTGACCACTGGCGGATCCAGGGGACGGCGGCAGGGGCAAAAGCCTCCCCATCCCACGCTCGACAGGGGTGGCAATATAAATTAGCCCCCTTAAAAATCCGATGAAATATAACCTTTTGCGACAATATTTTTTTCCCTCGCTCGTGTTTCCTCTATTTTGAAGCATTTTGGTAGCAGGAGGGAAAGTGGCGCGTGCATATTTGGAAATGTCGAATACAAAATCCAGACCAATCATACTTAAGTAGCCATAAATCAACCAAAACTAAAGATTTTGCTTTGCAATTCGGTGTGGGTATTGTCTATACTTCGTTCTCCAATATATATTCCGGTTTTTGAACATGTTTGGAAATTTTAATTTGGTGTTTTTTTTCTTCTCCAATTTGTTTTTCTTCATAAAATCATATAAAATTTAAAATCATATGAAAAGGCCGAAATATACATTGTAGAGCCAAGTATGGACGATGCCCAAGCCAAATGTCAAAGTAATATCTTGAGCGTTGACTGACTTATGACTCCCTAAGCAGTGGCGTACGCAGAAATTCACAAAGGACCAGGTCATTGCCTTGAGGGGCGCCACCCGATCGACAGGACCGCCACCAATAATGGCGAAATTTTGCAGGGGGGGGGGGCGCCTCTCCTTCCGCACTGTGCGGAAGGAGAGTCACTGGCCGGAGGGGCACCGTCACTCGCCAAAGAGGGGCAGTCACTAGTCGGAGGGACGCCGTCACTCGCTGGAGGGGTGCCGTCACTAGCCGGAGAGGCGCCGTCACTGGCCGGAGGGGCGCTGTCACGTGCCAGAGAGGTCTATGGCAGGGGATGCCCTCACTGGCCGTGGGCACCGTCACTGGCCACAGGAGTGCCGTCACTGGCCGGGAGAGCGTCCTCACTGGCCGGAGTGGCACCGTCACTGGCCAGAGGGGCGTCGTGACTGATCGGAGGGGCGCCAGCTTTGCATGGGCGCCTCAGGTCCAAAGGACCAGGTCATGACCTGCATGACCTGATAGTTGATACTCGGTACGCCACTGTCCCTAAGTATGATGGGCCTTGACTTTATATTCGACATTTCCAAATATGCGTGGCGGGTCTGGCACTATTTTCGATCTGGAGCGATTCCTGCAACCAACGTAAGTTAAAAAATGTCGCGTTTTGACGCCAAAGTTTATAGCGCTGAATAGCGTGCGTGGAACACATTTCGACAGTATTTGAGAAATTGTGACTGGGACTTGGGTATCGTTGTTTTCCTTTTCCCCTGTAAACATGTAGCCAAATTTAATTCACACTTTGTGAATTTGTGCGTAAAGTTAATATTTTTCATTGTCAAGTTTTGTTTTAATTACTATAGCTTCGGATGGCTACTTTGGCCTCAGGTCATATCCACTCAAGTAATTTCAGGTACCAATTTTAAATCTGACACCAATTTTGCACCATGCTTGGGTAATTATCCCGGTGCATTTTATGGGTGCTATGAGTAGAGGTCTCACACTTTTTAGCATTTCCAACTAGTCAAGATCAGACTCAGCATGAACTCAGCTACACACAAAAAAAATTGAAAGCGACAGAAGAGGTAAAATTGGGTTTGTCTGTTTTTTACCACTGGCGAATCCAGATGAGTGGGGGCATAAGGGGAAAATGCCCCCCCCCCCCCTCCACAGGAGCATAGCGGGCATGCAATACAAGGATGTCCCCCGTCCCGCGTGTTTCTGCATTGGCTGTAAGAAGTGATAATTAGGAAGATAAAAATCCCCCCCCCCCCCGGTCAATGACTTTCTCTTTGAGAACCCGACACCACTACCCCCCCCCCCCCCCGCTCAACGATTTTTCGCGTTGACGACCCGACTCAACCCCACCCCCCCCCCCCCCCCACCCCACTCAACGATTTTTCGCGTTGACGACCCGACTCCACCCCCCCCCCCCCCTCTCCCCACCCCGTCAACAACTTTTCTCTGCTGAAGCGGAGCGAAATTTTATCCCCCCATTCTCGGACCCTAGATCCGCCAGTGTATATATATATATATATATATATATATATATATATATATATATATATATATATATATATATATATATATATATATATATATATATATATATATATATTTACATGAGACATATTTTACTTGAGGTATGATAAATACCTTTCTCAACTTCGCTGGTCATGACAGCCAGTCTCGGTGTCAAACAAGATTTGTCACTTGACCTTCGGTCTCGTGCCAAATCTTTTTAAACACCTCGACTGGCAGTCATTTCCCAGCATCGTTCATAAATATATATAGTGCAGATCCTTGCAGGCTGACGCGTTTGTTAATTCAGACTGTTGCAGGTCCCAGGCAGGGTAGATCCTATAAAATTGACCGGGTATGATATCCAGAATAGGCATTAGTGGCATAGAACCTCAGAAGTTACGACGCCCTAAAACTCAAACCCGAATCACCACCACCACTACACCCAGAATAAGTAGTTGAAATCGTGTTAGCCAAGCTAAAATATGTAGAGGGGCCCTGTGTCCATGGGGGGTCATGTATGTGCCAGGGGGCTCATATCACTGACCGCGGGTACTACCTTGGCAAAATCCTGGATACGCCTGTGGGACTTTGTGCGGGTCATCTGGATCCAGTCCCAGAACCATCACATTTGTATCCTTGTCATGCAACTTCAGCAAAGTTTTGTTGAGAGATATACGGGGAGCCCAGATCCGCCTCCAAATTTGTCGAGATCTGCCAGATGTTTGAGATTATTGTTTGGTATTGATAAAATAGCCTACCGCGCGTGTGTGAAATAATGTTGGATTGATCCCGGATACCGTGGGGTCATAGGTCATTTTTGAGACTAGCACGAGGATCTGTCTATACGTCATCGTATATGATCGAAGGCCGACGCAGACGAAGCGCCATTCCCTAACGAGGAGTCGCTATACTGATACTCGCTAATGATGATTTATGTCGCTGTCACGGTGTGCTTTATAGATGGCACCACTGTCAACTCAACCTGACCATTTGTCTGGCCTAATTGCCTGACACCAGGCAGGGGTAGTTGCCACTTGCCAGGCAACTAGAACCGTCCCCTCCACTGGCGCATCCAGGGGGCGGGGGCGGGTGAACATCAGGACCAGGTCACCACAAAATGGTTGCAATCGGACGAAAATGACCCCGATGTCCACTGGTACCTGATATACCCTGATATCCATGTCCTGATTTCACAAAACAAAACATATAAGCAGCTTTTGCAAAGGGAAGTTTGTTCTATACCAGTTTGTGATGCATACAAAATCGACATCCTGAGTTTCTATTATTACATTTGTTCAGACTCTGGGATCCCCCCCCCCCCCTCCCAACAGCTTTATGTGTGGCCTTTGAGCTCTACGACTACGCGACTGTCCTCATTAGCCGTTTTCACGAAGGATTTTGCGTTTGGGGCGATTGGGTCTATAGCTCGTAAGAACAAGGTTTTTCCCGGTTATTTTTGGTATCAATCGCAATGTTATGAATTCATGAACAAGTATGTGCTCTTACAATGCAATATTTCCCGTTAGTTTGCTTTGAATATTCAAATTCAGGAGCAAATCTGGCAATTTTGTGTTGTGTTAGTTCCTTCTACAAAACACCGCTTCTATGGGCTCGTCGCCATGGTAACGGGCCGGCTGGCGCCGGAGTCACGTGGTCGCCATGGTGACCGGGCGGCGGCGCCTGCGCGGAGTCAGCGCAGAGCCGGAGCCAGCATTCTCGTCATCTTACAACAAATGATCAAAACGAAATCGCTAATTATAATTAATCCTTGCTATTAAAAAGGAATATGACTGAAAATATGAATGGACTAATTCATCTAGTTTTCATTGAAATAAGCTATTATTCCTGAAAATCATGTCGTTGCAAAATATAACCATTTCCCGAACCCCGCACATCCGGGATTCGAGCAAGACGGAGTCTCACCAAACGCCCCAAACCACCACAGCCATCTGGCATCACCAGAGCTAGTTTAAGATGAAATTGTTAATTTTAAGTAAACTATGGTGTTATCATTAAAATGGAATTTCCAGAAAAAAAAATCATTTATTCATAAAGTTGCGATTTATATCAAAAATCACCGGGAAAAGCAGTGTTCTTACGAGTTATAGACCCATTTACCCAAAACGCCCCAATCGCCCCAAACGCAAAATCCTTCGTGAAAACGGCTATTAGGAGCTATAGACCCAATCGCTCCAAACGCCCCAAACGTAAAATTCTTCGTGAAAACGGCTATTAGCCGTTTTCACGAAGGATTTTACGTTTGGGGCGATTGGGTCTATAGCTTGTAAGAACAAGGTTTTCCCCGGTTATTTTTTGGTATCAATCGCAATTTTATGAATTCATGAATAAGTATATGCTCTTGCAATGCAATATTTCCCGTTAGTCTGCTTTTAATATTCAAATTCAGGAGCAAATCTGGCAATTTTGTGTTGTGTTAGTTCCTTCTACAAAACACCGCAAACGCCCTAAAAAGAGGCTAAAAGTATACTAGTATACTAGCTTTGATTAAATAAAATACGCAATTGACAGTTAGTTAGGGCAAAATTGAAGATATTAATGACAAAGAAATATAATATTATGATGAAAAATGCAATAAAATGTCAAAAGCATAGACAGGCATAGACAGACAAGCATTCATCGTCGCTCCGTCCCGCTGAGATCGTCCAATTTAGAGCGGTAACTTCGTTGGTTTCTGAAAACCGGAACAATCCTTACTCATTTATTTAAGCAACGAATCACACCAAATGTTCTTGATATGATCAATTGATTAATTGATGAATCTCATAAAAAGCTGAAAGAACCTCAGAAAAGGCACTTATAAACCCATGAAACATGCGGGCTCTCTGCAGCCACTGGTACTGAAAACTTCAAAAATGGCTGATCTAGATCGAACAGACGGCATGGCTGGGCGCAGACCACGGATCTGCACATGCGCAACGTGACGTCAGGCGACCGGCTGGCTCGTCGCCATGGTAACGGGCCGGCTGGCGCCGGAGTCACGTGGTCGCCATGGTTACCGGGCGGCGGCGCCTGCGCGGAGCCAGCGCAGAGCCGGAGCCAGCATTCTCGTCATCTTACAACAAATGATCAAAACGAAATCGCTAATTATCATTAATCCTTGCTATCAAAAAGGAATATGACTGGAAATATGAATGGACTAATTCATCTAGTTTTCATTGAAATAAGCTATTATTCCTGAAAATCATGTTGTTGCAAAATACGACCATTTCCCGAACCCCGCACATCTGGGATTCGAGCAAGATGGAGTCTCACCAAACGCCCCAAACCACCACAGCTATCTGGCAACACCAGAGCTAGTTTAAGATGGAATTGTTAATTTTAAGTAAACTATGGTGTTATCATTAACATGGAATTTCCAGAAAAATGCATTAATTCATAAAGTTGCGATTTATATCAAAAATCACCGGGAAAAGCCGTGTTCTTACGAGTTATAGACCCATTTACCCAAAACGCCCCAATCACCCCAAACGCAAAATCCTTCGTGAAAACGGCTATTTATAGCCATGGGGTCTCTCACGCCAACCCAAGCGTGAAACCGAATGGCCTAGTCAGTATCCAGACTCGAACCCGTAACCCATAGATTCCGAGCCCAACGCTGCACTAGCCGAGCCACCCGGACCCCGAACAGCCTTTTGGGCCTTCCGAATCCGCTATTGCCCTCTTCTGATGTCATCGTTTCCTTCAGGTTCGTGACGGACGTCTTCAACGCGCTGCAGGGCTTCTTCATCTTCCTGCTGTTCACGCTGCGACAGAACACGCGGAACACCATCCGCAAACACTTGGCCGGCTCGGCTCTCTGCGGCCGCTGTTGCCCGGCGACCTCCCGCCTCTCTGGCCACGATCGGGGAATGAACGCTCGCCACTCGCCGCCGGAGGCAGGTACACTCTCTGGCACGTAGTCTCTGGTCACGACGCCTCGTTAATATCCGCTCAGCCGCCCGGGCGGCCCCTTGTCAGAGACTGTACATGGCGTCAGGCGGAGCGGGGCGGAGCCAGAACGCCAGCTGCTATCGTACGATTTCTCGTGAAATAGAAACTTATTTCTTTCTCCACATATATCCATCAGTTGTCCAAACCAAAGTCATATTCATAGTTTTGAGCTCAAGATGCACCTAATGGTTGAACTTCAAGACAACTTTCAAGGTGACCTATTCCCTTTAACAGGCGCTTCTTGCTGTTGTGTACACTGTTGACTTGTATTAGTGTTCATGCTAATTTTATGGACCGCAATGTTACACGGTCGTGGTGCATTTAGCAGTTAACACGCGTCATGTTGTTGTGCATTCTGGATACGTGTTGTATTTGCTTATGGGGTATGCGTTTTTTTAATCACAATGTTACACGGCTAATCGTGTAACGCCAACGCTATCAAGTCCAAATACAATCGCACAACTATCGTGTCGTGTGACCACCGCCGGCAATACGGACAAACACCAGCAATCACGGTAGACATGTATTCTTCCCGAGCAATGACAACTCCAGTCTTTTATCATCTCAATTTTTCTTTTTTCATTCACGAATGGTCGCTGGCACTACGCCCAAAAACACGCCCCAAACGAGCAAATTCGGACAACCGTATATATTTGTATCCATGTATATATTTCGAACCCCGGGCCGATGCGACTGCGATTAGCCACAATATCGAACGGACTTGACAAAGTAACTGCCAACATATGAACCGCCACAGATAAGCCGACGTTGAACGCCAAGCACATCCCCGTTTCCGACACGACAAAATCAAAACATCGCCGAGACTAAAATGAACAGAGCGGCCGCAAACGAATGCAGCGACGCACCGATGATGCGATGAGTACATGACCAACATATGAACCAACATGCCAACACTCTACATGACTACACTCCGACTACGCACGACGCGACGCCCGCCGACACTCGCGAGCGCTCCCACCAACCGGTGTGCTGGATGGAGTCTTCCCCGCTGTCAACGCCGCGGCCGTCAGCGCCGCGTCGCGGCCAGCCGGAGAACTTGAGCTTGGCCGCCTGCCTGTAGATGTCTCTCGGCTTACCTGGAGAGGTTCCGCCGGGCCGGCCCGTCGCTGGAAAACCGAGGTCGGAGCTAAACGGTGCACCTGAGACATAGCTGTCGTCGGAGCCGGTAAACACAGGTCGGGTCGCACGGTGGAGGCTGTCATCGGGTCAGGACTACATATATACCTTTTTGCGAATAAAACCGAAAACCCCTAAAAATCGTTTACCACAAACACGAGCAAAAACCTCGCGGCAACAGCCATAATAAGAGTACAATACGCATTCGTACCTCAAAATTATTTGCCGGGACCATCGTCACCTTTTGGTAAGACGCGTTACACTGCAAAACATGAATTAGTGGCTTTTTACTGTAAAAGGGCGAAAGCTTTTGGAGGATGTTATCAACGAAGTCAGACGGAAAATGATTGACATCTGGCGATGCTGCCAACGACAGGCTCCACCGCGGACGCCGACGCACTGTATCACCCATCTGGCATATATCCAGCCAGCTTCCAGGGCTGATAGTGTCACTTTCAGTGGCGGCGCGCCCAAATTCTGTTCCATTCCCGATCAAGAACACAAGGAAACGCTCCACGTATCGGGGGAAACATTTGACGCAACTTAAATGTTTGTCAAATAGTCAAATAGTGCTAAAATCCTGCGAGAGCCTGCAGAATTTGAGCGCGCGCGCCCTGTCGAGCACACACAGACACACTGCCGCGGCCACGGGTCGGAGCTGAGGGCGAACTACAGCGCAGTCACCTGTACAGCGGCTCCCACAGCGGCTCCCAGATCTCGGCAGCAGCTGCGACACCGGCTCCTGAAAACGGCGCGGCGCCGGCCGCCTGCAGTCGACTGCCGCGGCAGATAGTGCTGTGTCGCGTCAGGGTGTCGGGTCAGTCGGCAGCTGGTATCCAGAGTGTTCTCTGATATTTGTCAGTGACTGCGTTCTGTTTCAGTCGTCAAGTGTCGGTCTCTGTGTGTTCAACGGCGTACGACGCCCCAGACATAGTTGATGACAGTGTACTGTGTTTAATAATGAACATTCAGGAGATGGTGTTGAAAATCTGTGATGTCGGCAACTTTGAATATTACAGACATTGCCTGCGTGAAAGAGATCTGTTGGAAGTTACCATTGAAAGGAGCTGTAAGAGCCAGCACCTGTAGTTAAGAGAAATAAAGGGCGATTTCTGCCGGTATCACAGTTCTTTACTCAGACGCTTCAGACAAAAAGAACAGCTGATTTTTGTTCTATCTAACTCATGCAAGTTGCTCCTACATTTTGTTTTGGACAAGATGAAACTGAACAGAACAGATGCGTTATTTCCAGGACTACTTGAGTTACAGCGAAATTCAGGATAATCCCTCACTTTTGGAACTCCTGACCTTGACCAAAAGTGCAAATATTTTGACAATGATAAGGAGTGAGATCTTGCTTGCAGCACTGATTGTACTAACTACTAACAGTCTTGGTGCATCCTCTATTTCTTACTCTCTGTATGCCGGAGTTCACCACATGGCCAGTGGTTATAGGGGACAGGGCGGACAGTGTGGGGCTTGGTGCCTCCTCTATTTCTTACTCTCTGTATGCCAGAGTTCACCACATGGCCAGTGGTTATAGGGGACAGGGCGGACAGTGTGGGGCTTGGTGCCTCCTCTATTTCTTACTCTCTGTATGCCGGAGTTCACCACATGGCCAGTGGTTATAGGGGACAGGGACAGGGCGGACAGTGTGGGGCTTGGTTGAGTGATAGATGAAGTTTGGTGTTTGGACATTTACTTCTTATGGGCATATACTTAATAAATGAGCAATATATTATGTAAATGGCCAACAACAAAACTGCAAGAAACGCATTCCTTGCATTTATCACTTATTAATTCATTCATTCGTATTAATCCTGATCAAAGCTCAGAGTGTTGAAAAGCCGATACAAAGAATTTAGCAATGGTATTACGGTATTTTATAATCAATGTAAAAATTACGGCTCGGGAAGCTGTCATGAAGAAACAAAAGCTGTCATAGAGCATGATTTACTACCAAAAGCGCGCAATACCTCCCGAGTGGAGCTTGCTCTGGACATTTGGGTGTGGCGTGTCGGTGTCGGGCCGTTGTTGACTAACCTCGAATTGAGCCAGGAACTAACCTCAGATTGTGCCTGGGACGCCGCCGGCCGTCATACGCCACACTCTCTCTCTCTCTCTCTCCTAACACCTCGTGTGTACCGAACGGACGGCACGGCACGGCACGGCGCCTACCATCGACTGAGTCGCCCGTATCAGCCGTATGTCCGGTCAGAGAGCAGGCGGCAGGTTCAGAATACAGCCACACACACAGTCATACGTGGCCGACGACCAAAACCAGCGGGCAACGTGCCAGATGTAGAGGGCGATGGCCGCGGAAGTTCTTTGCCAAATCGTACTCAGAACTATTTTAAAAATAAGGAAATGACACGAAGACTGAAAACATTATCAATTAATTCAAAACAAAATAGTTACAAACACTTTTAAAGGGAAATGTTCACCATGTAATACACAAATTTAGATATTACTTGAAATCGATATGTCGCGCTTCCAATAGTGAAGGGAAAACACCCACCATAAACTCCGAAAGAAGTATATGTACTTTAACAAAAATTACAATAGGAAAGATTGTGGTTTCATTTTTAAATTGAGACTCGATCAATTGAATACCATACATGTTGCATAAGATAATGCAGACAAATGGATCAAAAGGTTAATATTTCCCTTAAAGTCTTTGCACAACAACCAGGAGCACGACTATGCAAAGAACTTCTACAGCATCGCCTAACAGTGTCCAGACATCAGACAGACAGCGATGGACTAAGCATTGAAGCACAATCCATCGTTAAACACAGTGTTAAACCACCAATACCGCTAGCAGCAGCCCAGACACCGTCCGGACACACACACACACACACCCACACCCACACCCACACCCACACCCCCGCGCGCCCGCGCGCCCGCGCGCCCGCGCGCCCACGCGCCCGCGCGCCCACGCGCGCGCACACACACACACACACACACACACACACACACACACACACACACACACACACACACACACACACACACACACACACACACACACACACACACACACACACACACACACACACACACACACACACACACACACACACACACACACACACACACACACACACACACACACACACACACACACACACACACACACACACACACACACACACACACACACACACACACACACACACACACACACACACACACACACACACACACACACACACACACACACACACACACACACACACACACACACACACACACACACACACACACACACACACACACACACACACACACACACACACACACACACACACACACACACACACACACACACACACACACACACACACACACACACACACACACACACACACACACACACACACACACACACACACACACACACACACACACACACACACACACACACACACACACACACACACACACACACACACACACACACACACACACACACACACACACACACACACACACACACACACACACACACACACACACACACACACACACACACACACACACACACACACACACACACACACACACACACACACACACACACACACACACACACACACACACACACACACACACACACACACACACACACACACACACACACACACACACACACACACACACACACACACACACACACACACACACACACACACACACACACACACACACACACACACACACACACACACACACACACACACACACACACACACACACACACACACACACACACACACACACACACACACACACACACACACACACACACACACACACACACACACACACACACACACACACACACACACACACACACACACACACACACACACACACACACACACACACACACACACACACACACACACACACACACACACACACACACACACACACACACACAATATTGCCGTGGGTTCATCAGAAAACTAATGAGAAGTTTATAATCTGCAACTTAAAGCGTATCCCTAGGACATAGAAGTAGCCCTGGGGATACGCATAGTCGTTTCATGTACAGAGGTTCAAACATAAAGTCGTCCTGCTTGGAGCGGCTATCAGCCACTGATCATTCACGAGACGACCAATGTCGTTAATATCCTCGAAGAAAGAAATATCTTCCATTTATGATTGGTGTTCGCTTTTTGTTCTTATTATATATAAAAAAATGGATTGCAATCTATTTTCGGACGAACCCATTGCCTTGCGTTCAAGGACGCTTTAACGGGTTTCTCACAATCCCACCGCTGCCACCATAACATTTTTCCACATTTTCTCGAAAAGAATCCGCCAAACTTACCACTTCCAACAACAAATGGATCAAGAAACCACACAGTAAACATATAGGCAGTACACTAACAGCGTTTTCTCACAATCCCACCGCTGCCACCATAACATTTTTCCACATTTTCTCGAAAAGAATCCGCCAAACTTACCACTTCCAACAACAAATGGATCAAGAAACCACACAGTAAACATATAGGCAGTACACTAACAGCGTTTTCTCACAATCCCACCGCTGCCACCATAACATTTTTCCACATTTTCTCGAAAAGAATCCGCCAAACTTACCACTTCCAACAACAAATGGATCAAGAAACCACACAGTAAACATATAGGCAGTACACTAACAGCGTCCGGAAGCCTCCACGATCCATGCAGACGATCTGCAAATTATCAGTATCACGCTCTTCGGACCAGCGAAATACAAACATCCATATACCAGCAACCTCAGTCAACAATGAAACAACCACCACTGTCTTCCAGAGCCATGACGTACACCATCATATACGCCTTGAACCGGAGACAGACGCGTCACACCTTCACCATCTCATGAAATTCACAGCGACCACATCCGACACGTCAGCACAGCGGACACCGTCGACCTTCCAGCTGCCTCCCGCTCTCCAGCCACCTCCACCTGTCTTCTCCCACACCCACACAGAGTCTCACCTGCTGGGGCTCCACCTGTAAACGGTGCTCGGCTCGCGAGCGGCGGGTCAGGCCAGTGTCGGGCGGCCGGTGCCGGTTCTTACCTGGCAGCGGCTAGTCACTCGTCACCTGGGCTGGTGGGGACGGGCGGCGGGGCGGCGGCGGCGGCGGCGACGGCAGCGGCTCCGGCGGGCGGCTGGTCCGAGGGAGAGGCAGTGGGACTGGTGGCTCCGGCGGCTGGAAGGCACGAGAACTGTCAGGCCTGGCGATAACGTTTGATACAACGGAGATGTGTAGTCTCGATACCTTTCCTTCAAGCAACACGAGGTATAATAGTTTGACGAGTCTATACCATATGTATGTGGACGTATCGATTATCGAATACCGTTGGCATCCGACACGGACATCAATTACCTAACATTCTGTAACGTATTATGAGTATAGTATATTGACACAAACACGCAATGGAATAGTGCGTACACCGCCCTCACCTTTGTTTCTATCATCATCCTGGTCCATGGGCTCTTCCTTGTGCCCGGATTCCCGTTTGCGGTCCGAGTCCCGCTCCTGGGAATGACGTTTATCGTCGGAGTTGCGCATCTCCTTGGACCCGTGCCGGTCCTTGGATCTGCGCTTCTCCTTCGAATTACACTTCTCCTCCGAATCACGCTTCTCCTTCGAATCACGTTTCTCCTCCGAATCACGCTTCCCCTTCGAATCACTCTTCTCTTTCGAATCGCGCTTCTCCTTCGAATCACGCTTCTCTTTCGAATCGCACTTCTCCTTCGAATCACGCTTCTCTTTCGAATCACGCTTATCCTTCGAATCACGCTTCTCCTTCGAATCACGCTTATCCTTGGAGCGTCGTGGACTTCGGCTGAAATCGAGCAAACCGGAAAATGGTAGTCATGGATTTTTTTTTTGGGGGGGGGGGGGGGCAAAATGCATGTAATTAAGAAGTATATGATACTGTGTCAACGTGCATATTTAGATGTATCATTTTATGCGATACTTGTCATAATCTGGCAAAGTTCGGTAGAGGTCAATTAAGTTGCCTACCTTCTGATCCGGGATATCAGTATCTCTGGGCAGACAAATCAAACAAAATGCATGCTTTCCACAGAAGCCAACTGTTTAACCCTCGCCCTACGGAATATTTTTTCACCTTCGCCCTATGGGGGGGGGGGGGGTCCTAAAAATATCCCCTGTTAACTTCCAAACTAAGCAACATAGAGCAAAGCGGTAAGAACCAACATGTTGCCTGCCATGTTTGGAATCCAACGGTATGTCATTTTTAGGTTTTGGGTCTACGAGTGACCTTCCAGGTCAAGTGAATGACCTCGATCGACCACGTCCAGAACAGCGATTTTGCTCTGTCAGAAAACCCTAAAATGAGAAATTGATAAATGTAAATAAAAAGGCATGTTCCTAGACCAGTTTTGTCTCAGAAATACAGAAAACGTAATTATTTATTCGTATCTGGTAAAAAAAGAAGTCAAAAAAGTTATTTAAAAAAAATTATGTCATGAATTTCTTACACTTAGGAGCCATCACTCAGTCAAAAATAGAGATATTTCTTTGAAATTTGGTTTGAGTATTGTCCATACTCATTTCTCTCACATATATTCCGTTTTTTTAACATCTTTGAAAATTTTGATTTTGTGGTGATTTAAAAAAAACAGTTTTTGTTCATTTTGGGGTAAAAAAAAAACAAATTTCGAAAATCCGAGATAGCCATTTTAAAGAAAATGACATTTTACATCTTTGCTTAACTGCGTTTGCAATTTGCTTCAAAACTCTGTTTTCTACGATTTGTCAAACATTTATCGTTTTTCCACCAACATGACGTCATCAAAACATCAATATTTCAAAAATGTCAACTAATTGCAAATACATTTTTGCAGCATACGTATAATTGTTGTATACTTAGCTACTGCACATTTCAGCCAGATACGCCGCATGTATAACAAGTTATGCAATAAAAACCTCGGGAAGGGGGGGTCGTTTTAGGACCCCCCGTAAGACGAGGGTTCATGTAAAATTGGGAATGACTAGTTAACCTGCTCATTCGAATGTTGTCTCACCTTCGGCTGCGGCTGGAGCGGCGTGACGAGCGGTGGCTTCTCTCCCGGCTGCGGCGCCGCTCCCTGTCACGGTCCCGGCTCCGACTCCTGCAACACGCACCGGGACGTAAGTTAGACAATCACAGTAGTAGTTTGGCTCTACTGGATGTTAGTAAGAATGAGACCTGGCCGAATGGCATTACAAGTCAGGCGTCGCATATCAGACAAATTGTCCCGGGATATATTATGACACAATCGAGGGAACGCCAGTGGCTTGTCGCATCTGCATATACGGAAACACAATACGCTGATCCGAAATTTCAAACCAGTACCTGTGCCTGCCGTGACGATCATGATTCCGGTCTCTGTCCCGGTCCTTTTCACGACGGTCCCGATCCCTGTCCAGGTCTCTGCTTCTGTCTCGCCGATCGCGGTCCCCGTTCCTCTCCCGGCGGTCCCGGTCCCCGTTCTTATCCCGGCGGTCCCGGTCCCCGTCCCTACTACGGTCCCGGTCCCGGCTCCTATGCCGCGTGCGGTCCCTGTCCCGGTCGCTGCCGCGACTTCTCTCACGGTCTCTATCCCGATCCCGACTTCGGTCTCGGGTGCGGTCTCGGTCCTTGCCACGGTCGCGGTCACGGTCTTGGTCCTTGCCACGGTCGCGGTCACGGTCTTGGTCCTTGCCACGGTCGCGGTCACGGTCTTGGTCCTTGCCACGGTCGCGGTCACGGTCTTGGTCCTTGCCACGGTCGCGGTCACGGTCTTGGTCCTTGCCACGGTCGCGGTCACGGTCTTGCTCCTTGCCACGGCTCCGCTCCCGGTCTCTGTCCTGGTCCCGACTCTTGCCACGGCTCTTGTCGCCTTCGCGATCCTTTTTCTCCTCCTCCTCGCGTTTCCTGCGTTCTTCCCGCTCTTGTTCACGACGGGCCTCGCGCTCTTCCTTCTCCTTTTGGCGTGCGTCCTGCGGAGACAACACGCACATATTACATATCACATCGGAGTCGCAAGGGCTGCGGAGTTCACCGCAAAACTCGAGTGTGCCCTTGCCGATGACCCGCAAAAACACTCGCAGCTCAATGAAACAAGGTAGAAGCCAAAGCAGCAAACATTTGTTTCTACATACTGACGGCAAAGCTGGCAAATATATACAAATACTGTCCTGAAAAATGCAATCTACCAAAATGAATGACCAAGGGTAATAAAAGACATCATTACTTTAGCTTCATAATTAAGACATTCCAATAAATACAACTTACTTCTTACAAATTTATCAACATCCCATATGTATCCACTGCCGAGTGCAGGACCTCCCCCTCCCCACGCACCCGCATTTCGTCGATGGCGTCGCGCAGCCGGGCGTATCCCATGTGCATCTTCCCTGTGAGATGATCGTCGATGCGCTGCTGGGCGTCGCCGACTATGAGGAACGAGCCACAGATGTCGCACACCTGCATCTGTTTCTCCTGTGATGCGGCCATCTCAGCCGCCTGGTGCCACACGGAGCCTTCGTTGGCGCGCCGCAGCTGGTCACGCTCGTCCTTGAGTTTGTCGCACAGCTTCATGATGCCCTGCGCCTCCTCCACCTGCGTACCGGGAGACCAATGTGTCGGAACAGACCAGGCAGAGTCACTGATACAGATCAGACAGAGTCACTGATACAGATCAGGCAGAGTCACTGATACAGATCAGGCAGAGTCACTGATACAGATCAGGCAGAGTCACTGATACTACAGATCAGGCAGTCACTGATACAGATCAGGCAGAGTCACTGATACAGATCAGGCAGAGTCACTGATACAGATCAGGCAGAGTCACTGATACAGATCAGGCAGAGTCACTGATACAGATCAGGCAGAGTCACTGATACAGATCAGGCAGAGTCACTGATACAGATCAGGCAGAGTCACTGATACAGATCAGGCAGAGTCACTGATACAGATCAGGCAGAGTCACTGATACAGATCAGGCAGAGTCACTGATACAGACCAGGCAGAGTCACTGATACAGATCAGGCAGAGTCACTGATACAGATCAGGCAGGCAGAGTCACTGATACAGATCAGGCAGAGTCACTGATACAGATCAGGCAGAGTCACTGATACAGATCAGGCAGAGTCACTGATACTACAGATCAGGCAGAGTCACAGTCACTGATACAGATCAGGCAGAGTCACTGATACAGATCAGGCAGAGTCACTGATACAGATCAGGCAGAGTCACTGATACAGACCAGGCAGAGTCACTGATACAGATCAGGCAGAGTCACTGATACAGATCAGGCAGAGTCACTGATACAGATCAGGCAGAGTCACTGATACAGATCAGGCAGTCACTGATACAGATCAGGCAGAGTCACTGATACTACAGATCAGGCAGAGTCACTGATACAGATCAGGCAGTCACTGATACAGATCAGGCAGAGTCACTGATACAGATCAGGCAGAGTCACTGATACAGATCAGGCAGAGTCACTGATACAGATCAGGCAGAGTCACTGATACTACAGATCAGGCAGAGTCACTGATACAGATCAGGCAGTCACTGATACAGATCAGGCAGAGTCACTGATACAGATCAGGCAGAGTCACTGATACAGATCAGGCAGAGTCACTGATACTACAGATCAGGCAGAGTCACTGATACAGATCAGGCAGAGTCACTGATACAGATCAGGCAGAGTCACTGATACAGATCAGGCAGAGTCACTGATACAGATCAGGCAGAGTCACTGATACAGATCAGGCAGAGTCACTGATACAGATCAGGCAGAGTCACTGATACAGATCAGGCAGAGTCACTGATACTACAGATCAGGCAGAGTCACTGATACAGATCAGGCAGAGTCACTGATACAGATCAGGCAGAGTCACTGATACAGATCAGGCAGAGTCACTGATACAGATCAGGCAGAGTCACTGATACAGATCAGGCAGAGTCACTGATACAGATCAGGCAGAGTCACTGATACAGATCAGGCAGAGTCACTGATACAGATCAGGCAGAGTCACTGATACAGATCAGGCAGAGTCACTGATACAGATCAGACAGAGTCACTGATACAGATCAGGCAGAGTCACTGATACAGATCAGGCAGAGTCACTGATACAGATCAGGCAGAGTCACTGATACTACAGATCAGGCAGAGTCACTGATACAGACCAGGCAGAGTCACTGATACAGATCAGGCAGAGTCACTGATACAGATCAGGCAGAGTCACTGATACAGATCAGGCAGAGTCACTGATACAGATCAGGCAGAGTCACTGATACAGATCAGGCAGAGTCACTGATACAGATCAGGCAGAGTCACTGATACAGATCAGGCAGAGTCACTGATACAGATCAGGCAGAGTCACTGATACAGATCAGGCAGAGTCACTGATACAGATCAGGCAGAGTCACTGATACAGATCAGGCAGAGTCACTGATACAGATCAGGCAGAGTCACTGATACAGATCAGGCAGAGTCACTGATACAGATCAGGCAGAGTCACTGATACAGATCAGGCAGAGTCACTGATACAGATCAGGCAGAGTCACTGATACTACAGATCAGGCAGGGTCACTGATACAGATCAGGCAGAGTCACTGATACAGATCAGGCAGAGTCACTGATACTACAGATCAGGCAGAGTCACTGATACAGATCAGGCAGTCACTGATACAGATCAGGCAGAGTCACTGATACAGATCAGACAGAGTCACTGATACAGATCAGGCAGAGTCACTGATACAGATCAGGCAGAGTCACTGATACAGATCAGGCAGAGTCACTGATACAGATCAGGCAGAGTCACTGATACAGATCAGGCGGAGTCACTGATACTACAGATCAGGCAGAGTCACTGATACAGATCAGGCAGAGTCACTGATACAGATCAGGCAGAGTCACTGATACAGATCAGGCAGAGTCACTTATACAGATCAGGCAGAGTCACTGATACAGATCAGGCAGAGTCACTGATACAGATCAGGCAGAGTCACTGATACAGATCAGGCAGAGTCACTGATACAGATCAGGCAGAGTCACTGATACAGATCAGGCAGAGTCACTGATACAGATCAGGCAGAGTCACTGATACAGATCAGGCAGAGTCACTGATACAGATCAGTCAGAGTCACTGATACAGATCAGGCAGAGTCACTGATACAGATCAGGCAGAGTCACTGATACAGATCAGGCAGAGTCACTGATACAGATCAGGCAGAGTCACTGATACAGATCAGGCAGAGTCACTGATACAGATCAGGCAGAGTCACTGATACTACAGATCAGTCAGAGTCACTGATACAGATCAGGCAGAGTCACTGGTACAGATCAGGCAGAGTCACTGATACAGATCAGGCAGAGTCACTGATACAGATCAGGCAGAGTCACTGATACAGATCAGGCAGAGTCACTGATACTACAGATCAGGCAGAGTCACTGATACAGATCAGGCAGAGTCACTGATACAGATCAGGCAGAGTCACTGATACAGATCAGGCAGAGTCACTGATACAGATCAGGCAGAGTCACTGATACAGATCAGGCAGAGTCACTGATACAGATCAGGCAGAGTCACTGATACTAGACACAATGTAGCACAATGGCCAACAGGGGTTTGCAGATGGTGGGAAACAATGCTCAAAGAAAATCAGCGCCGTCGTATGCCAAAATAATAGCGCCATGCTAGGCAATCGAAGTTGGAGACATGTGAGCTTTCACAAAGCAGAGGTTCCACACACAGCCGCGGTGATTTTTGCGCCAAAGGTCCAGCATATCCCCCGTAACCCCCTACGTGATTTCCTGCATTACCGCCTCTAACCTGTCCTTTGCAGCCCAGCTCCTCCACTTCAGACACCAGGTCGTTGATTTTAGTGGTAAGCATCTGGATCTTGTCCTCGTGCCGGCTGAACTGTGGGGGCACCAGCGAGGCCAGCTTGTGGTCGTTGGGCTGCAGCTCCAAACGCTGACGCTGCCTCTTTATCTTTTTCTCCACTTCGTTCAGCATCGACTGAAAACGGTCAGGAAAGAAGTAAACGACTGGACACAAGGCGATATGGATTTTGAAGCTTCTCAGATCGAAACCATATAGGTTACAAGACACATGCATCATGGATATCAACAAGTAAAATAGTATACTACTACAGGCACACGAGTGCAAGTTTAGTAATCCATACTTACACATGCACCACGTTCGATTCACGACACTTACCTGGGAATATCGAGTGAATTCGTCCTCATAGGCTTGCTTTTTGAACGAAGGCAGCTTGTCGAACTGCAACTTGATATCGTCGTCATGGAGGCCTCCGCAGGACCCAAGGTCGGCCTTGGTGTTAGTGAAGAGGTCGTGTGGACATAGCTTCGCCAGGAACATGTGGCACATCTGAGAAATGAGCATCAGTCAGAATAGGCAACATTGCACAACCATGTCACAGTATGTGTCATGTCATGTATTCAGCGAATTGGCGGGACTATCCGTGCCCACACTCCTGCTGACTAAACTAGCCATTTTGATGTCATATTAAAGCTGTGAGCACACAGATCACCTCACCTCAGGTGAGTCCCATATGAGTTTTTTGTCCTGCTCATTTGGCATCAGGTTTCGACTCCTGCCCATCAGCTCGTTGAGCAGTTTGGCAGCGTAGTCCGTCATGTTGACGTGCTATGATGCAAACGTGAATTAATCCAGCCTATAACCATGCAGGCCTGAAAAGAAGAAGAATATATTAAACACATTATTCATATGATTAAAATACACAAACCAACTTATCAACTTACTTCATGAATAGGCGGCTCAATGCTGATAATACCTTGACGTTCGCCATCAGCCATGATGCCCTCTGAAGCTGCCTATTAATATCAGATGAGTGCCATTTCTTCTGATGGGAATAACCAATATACTACTGCCAGTTTCATCAACAAGTCCAGAAAACACTTAGTTCATGTACCAAACAAGCATGTCAGCCAGACATGGGTCATGCCTCCAGGCGTTTTTACCATTGAATGCAGATTGTGGCAACAGACAATGCTCTATAGCATGTAGGCACATTGTAACCTATTGCTCCTTACTTACTTCTTCACATGTAAGTTTTTTTCTGTTGATCAAAGTATCAGAACACCATGAAAATAGCCAAAGATCCTATGGATCCTACAGATCCTAGGATCCATGCACCATAGGATCTATGGATCTGACAGCTGGAAAGCCAAGTCTATGTAAAGTCTCTGCAAAGTCTCCACCTCAATCTGAATAGATCAGATTTAATATCTAGGGTTATTTTGCATGCGATTTTACACATATTATGTACAATTGTAGTTAAAATCTGATAAGGTTATAGATCCTGTTGGATTGTGAATGTGTAATCAGACTGGTTATTGATTCAACTTTTTTGGAACGATTCAATCATGATTCATTTTGGAATCTGAATGATTCAATCACCGTTTGATTCCCGGATAAAATTTTGAGAATTGATTCTTTCTGATTCAAAGAATCAAAACAAATATTTTAATGGATTCACGTTTGATTCAACATTTAAATATATATATGTGGTGAATTTACATCAAATCAATAAAAAATGGAAACATACATATATCTGAGTATGCTCATTTAAACATTGTTACAGCAATACTATTTCAGTATAAATAAATGTAGCCACCGGGACTGCATGTTTTTGCACAACTTACCAGTGTACTTGAATCGTTTTTTTTATTCAATCAGCCTTGGTTTGATGCTCGTTTTGATTCAATCTCGATTCATGAATCAAAAGATCTGGTGGTGAATCAATATTTTTTTTATTCAAGGAATTTTGATTGAACGATTCCAATCGATTCAATCAGTGTTGAATCAATAACCAGTCTTTATGTGTTTAAGTTTTATCATAGAATCCTATCAGATCCAGGATCTATATTACATCTTGAGATTGCTGGGGATCTAGATCCACTGTTAGACTGTATAATTATTTGATATAGGATTCTTTTCCTGGGATTTGTGCATGTGGACAACCTCCAAATACAGTCATAAAGAACCATCTGAACAAGTTGTTGTAGGGGAGGCAATGGTACTGTACAGTTCCAGACTGGTTATTGATTCACCTTCTTTGGAAGGATTCAATCACAATTCATTTTGGAATATGAATGATTCAGTCACCGTTTGATTCATGGATATTCATTTTGAGATGATTCATTCTGATTCAAAGAATCAAAACATTTTTTGATCAAATCACGTTTGACTCACCATTGAAATAGCATTGCACAGTCTTTTTGATTCAATCAGCCTTGTTTCTATGCAGGTTTTGATTCAATCATGATTCATGAATCACAAAATCCAGAGGTGAATCGATTCTTCTTTGATTCAAGGGATTTTGATTGAACGATTCCAATCAATTCAATCAGAGTCAAATCAATAACCAGTCTGTACCAGTAGTAACCAGTCTTCACAGCAACACACAGCAACCCAGCCACATATTTTTGTCAAGGGGGGGGGAGGCAAGTAGAAATTTAGGGCCTCCATTTGAAGGGGCCTTTGACCTCCATAGGGCTCTTCTCACTGCCCCTCCGGCTTCCAGAGGGCCGCTTCTGGACTTCAGGGGCACATCTGACCTCCATAGGACCCCCTCTGACCTTTCTGACCTCAAAAGGTCCCTTCTAGCCTCCAGGGGCCACCTCTGACCTCCCCTCTGGCTTCCAGATGGCCTCCTCTGGCCTTCAGAGGCCCCTCTGGAAGCCTCAGGGGCCCTGCAACCTCTGGAATGGGGCCTGCAAGATGGGGCCTGTTTGAAGCATGGAGGGGCCTCATTAAATGACAGGGGGAAACTGCCCCTCCTACCCCCCCCCCCCCCCATCAGTGGTGCCACACCTGCTGAGCAACATACAACTGATCAAGAGCAAGATGAAGATATAGCCAAGTTGAGACAGGATGAGCAAACAAATCAAGATGAATTATAATACAAAAATGACTCATTTGCATGGGAGGAAAAGAAGCATTCATCAGATTCTTCAGGTTAATGCAACCTACCATATCTATATTAATCTTATATCATCTAACCTATCACAACTTGCAGTAATGATCCTTATCTCAACCTGAATCCGACAAGCAATTCAGTTGAAGACACAGTAGGGAAATGAGAAAAAAAAGAGCACTCCAAAAATAGTGCTGATGACGTCAGAGCCTGCCAGACATGCATGTAAATGATCTAAAATTAGAGTACCTTTACAATCACTTTTTACCCCCCAAAAAACACAATAAATTGTAGCAGTGTCAGAAAACAAGGAAGCCAAAAATGATCCACTATCATGTTTTTTTCCTGCGCAAGTCTGCAAAAAAAAAATCAGATGCATATTGAAAATGTGCTTGGAATTGCAAAATGTGGTATGCTTGGCCTAATCTGCTCTAATTATTCAGTATGCATGCTGGCCAGCACTAATTTGTTATTATCAGCACTATTCATTGATCGTTTCAGCACCAGACAATGGCAGGTAATCCAAAAATAGAGAAAGGATCTAGACTGTTCCCTGCCAGTGACATATTAATAAATTTAACATGACCCATCTTTAAGCAAAGCTTGAAGTTTTTTCTTGACATACATGCCCTCTATGGGTAGTAAAGTGGTTGCAGTGCTAAACAATAGCAGTTTAAAATTTTTATTTTTGTGACTGCCTACAATGCATCAAAATCTAAAATTGGAGCACTCTATTTGTTTAGTATTTCCCTACTGTCTCCCAACTGAATTAGATGTAAACATTCAACATATATTTGCCCTGGGAATCTCAATCTGTCATATCATGACCAGTGTATGTTCCACATTATTTTGATGCATGCCAAGTGTTATTTGCATCCATGAAATATGTACCTAGCCTCAATGACAATGCAAATTAACATTTTTTTTAGAACCAGTCCGCCACGTCGCTCATTGTCACCAATTTCCTATCGAATTCAAGTTGTCGAACAACACAAATCTATGCAGACCTCAAACTCAGTCGAGGAAGGTAGCGAATGTAAAGCCAAATTGTATTCACGGTCATTGAATAATTGCGCTTCACGGATGCCGCTAACCCACGCACACCCCACGCGCGCTTTCAGCTTTGGCACGGTTGATAAAATCAGTGGGTGTCATCCCGGGACTCCCCATGCCGAGCGGCTTGTCATTAGAGATGACATCACTGGTGCTCTGGTCCAGTCTTGGCCAGCCCCGTCGCCGCAGCTGCGCTTTCGAGCGTTTTGCGGTCTTTTGACGGGTGTTGACGAGCGGGAATTTGAAGTCGTCGCCGTTAGATAAGTAAGTTAGGTAGTTAGGTTGCAAGTCTATGCTTTTGAAATATTTTGTTTTTAATTTGTTTTAGCATATCTTGAACATCATTAAAGGAAATAGTTCACCTTCGGAAACAATTTCAGAACACGATTTTATTATATTTTTTAATACAGTTTCTTTTTTTCTTTTCAAAAATGGTCCTACATTGCGCCAATTCAGGACAGAAGGTCGTAAATTATTAATGTTATGGTGTGCGTTATTGCTCTGCGCATGCTCAGACCAGTGCTGGCACTCTCAGACGGTACGGTATATCATATATGCGCCGCATTCCTTCGCCAAAAAGTCAAATATCTTCGGCTGGAGAGTCTTTTCAGCCAAGAAAAGTTGCAGATAAGGATTTCTCAACACGGGCTACAAAACTGCTATTTCAGTTCAAAATCCCATGTTGAAGGTGAACTATTTCCTTTAAGCCAAAACAATGTAATTTCTCGTCCCTCAGCCATACCAGGGCAGCGTGTGGTCGTCTCGCCCTCAGCCAGACCGGGGCAGCGTATGGCCGTCTCCCCCCTCCCCTTCCCCCCTCAGCCGGACTGGTGCAGCGTATGCCCGTATCGCCCCTCAGTCAGACCGGGGCCGCGTATGGCCGTGCCCGTATCACCCCTCAGCCAGACCGGGGCAGCCTTTTGATTATATTACCTTGGCTTATAGGCTAAGCTTTAAAGGAAATAGTTCACCTTGGAAATTGTTTACCCAACACGATTTGATTACATTGTTTAATACAATTTCTTTTGATATTGTCAAAAATGACCTTATATCGCGCCGATTCAGGACCGAATGCTATAAATTTGTATTGTTTATCAAAACTATATGCATACTCTCTGAGTCAGAGTCTTGACGTCACGCGAATGTAAAAAATGGTTCAGCCAATCAGATTCGAAAGTAGTCGCGTAAAGATAGACTCGCATTGGAGATGTGTCAACCGGCGGCCGGCGATTCGCTTACTAGCACCAGCTGCAAGCTGATTGGCTGATGGTATAGCCTCTGCCCGGGCTAGAACCAGTACAACATTCTTTCGCCAGCACCGCATTCCTTCGCCAAAAACTCAAATATATTCGGCTGGAGTCTTTTCAGTAAAAAAAAACTTGCAGATAGGGGTTTCCCAGCATGGGCTACACAACTGCTATCTCAGTTTAAAACTAATGTTGAAGGTGAACTATTTCCTTTAAAGGAAATAGTTCACCTTCGGAAAATTTATCAGAACAGGATTTTATTATATTTTTAATACAGTTTCTTTTTTCTTTTCAAAAATGGTCCTACATCGCGCCAATTCAGGACAGAAGGTCGTAAATTATTAAGTTTATGGTGTGCGTTATTGGTCTGCGCATGCTCCATGCAGTGCTGGCACTTTCAGATGGTACGGTATATCATATATGCGCCGCATTTCTTCGCCTAAAAGTCAAATATCTTCGGCTGGAGAGTCTTTTCAGACAAGAACAGTTGCAGATAGGGATTTCTCAGCACGGGCTACAAAACTGCTATTTCAGTTAAAAATCCCATGTTGAATGTGAACTATTTCCTTTAAAGGAAATAGTTCACCTTCAACATGGGGGTTTTAACTGAAATAGCAGTTTAGCAGCCCGTTTTGAGAAATCCCTATCTGCAACTTTCATTGGCTGAAAAGACTCTCCAGCCGAAGATATTTGACTTTTTGGCGAAGGAATGCGGCGCATATATGATATACCGTACCGTCTGAAAGTGCCAGCACTGCCATGGAGCATGCGCAGACCAATAACACACACCATAACATTACTAATTTACAACCTTCTGTCCTGAATTGGAGCGATGTAGGACCATTTTTAAAAAGAAAAAAAGAAACTGTACTCGAAAATATAATAAAATCGTGTTCTGAGAAATTGTCCGAAGGTGAACTATTTCTTATTGGCTTGTCTAAAGCCCAGGCTACACTATGCGCGATTGTCAAGGAAATCACGCAGGTGTTCTCCGTGTTTGCAGAACTTCCTTGACGTCCGGGATCTGCCGGTCAAGCAAATCACGCAAGGAAAATGGATAAACCACTGCATTTTTTTTATAAATCGATAAACCTTATCGTCAAACCACTGCATAAATATCTACCAGCTTCAACACAAGTTTCAACACTTGTAAGATTATTATGTGACGCACTAAATTCCAAGGCTACGTTGGGGTGATAGTGGTTCGGGCCTGAGAGGGTCAACGGCGGGGAGCCGGCCGGCCGAGCCGCACGTGACCTCAGGCGGGGAAAGCCTGGCGGCTGAGCTCAGGAGCGAGAGCCGGTAGATCGAGGCATTTCTCGTGGCGGCCTCGTCGGGACGACATCTTCAGCTTTCTTGTCCCCATCAAAATTAACGCTGCGACACCCAGGTGTCGCAGAAGTCCCGACACTAAGTCCAGAGCTCTTTCGAAGTATAAAGGTCAGTCGGTGCGGAGCGCCGTGATCTGCGGTGCGGAGCGCCGTGACTCCAGAGCGCCACGCTCTGGAGTCCCACATTAAAATATCAATGGGCAAGGTGCGGTCTGAGCGTAGACGGGTGTGGTGCAGCGCGTAGGGTGTGAATTGGGTGCGACGGTGAATTGTGAGTGTGAGAATACCGGAGACGCGGTAAGGTGATGAGGATTCGTTGTGACGGTGGAAGGTGGGTGTGAGAGAACTGGAGATGCGGTAATGTGGCGAGTTGTTTGTGAACGAGTGTGGATACCTGTGAATGTGTATGTGCATAATGAGGTGGTGTGTGTGTCGGAAGCGTGGCAAGGTGGCGTGTTGTTTGTGTAGGTGCGAGTATGGAAGGTTGTGAAGGAATTTGTGTTGAGCCCCAATATAGAGTTGAGGAGAACGAAATATTTCCCCGGGAAGCGAGGAATGCCAAACTGATCCACGGTAAACGCTGAACGACTTATACGGGCTGCTAGTTTAATACACCCGGGTGGCAGGCGGGGCATGTTAACGTAATGGGTTTTAATGTAACAGAGGGACGGGATGCTGGAGGCTATGCATGGCCGACAGCTAACCGGGTTCTCTTACACACTCACAAAAACCCTGTATTAAAGGAAATAGTTCACCTTCGGAATTTTTTTCAGAACACGATTTTATTATATTTTTTAATACAGTTTCTTTTTTTCTTTTTAAAAATGGTCCTACATCGCGCCAATTCAGGACAGAAGGTTGTAAATTATTCATTTAATCGTGTGCGTTATTGGTCTGCGCATGCGCCATGCAGTGCTGGCACAATTCAGACGGTACGGTATATCATATATGCGCCGTATTCCTTCGTCAAAAAGTCAAATATCTTCGGCTGGAGAGTCTTTTCAGCCAAGAAAAGTTCCAGATAAGGATTTCTCAACACGGGCTACAAAACTGCTATTTCAGTTCAAAACCCATGTTGAAGGTGAACTATTTCCTTTAACACGGAATTTCGGAAAACACCCCACATAACACATACGCATGGTAATCACATGGTAACCATGTGGGCTAGCCCACCTTTCCCACATGTTGCCCACATGTGTTTTTGGAAGACGTTTCTGTATGGTCACCATATGGGCTATAGCACACCACCTTCTAACCTACTCAATCCCACAGAGGGCCCACATGGGTATGCCCACGTCTTTCCCATATTCAAATGTGCCCTCCTCAGCCCACATGGGACCCATACCGATCCCATGTGCATTCCCATGCCCATGTAAGCCCACGTAGCCCATTTTAAACCCATGTGGTAACCACACGAGTGTGTTATGTGGGACGACAAGTTCAGAATTTTGGAACTTTTCATCGGTCCGTCCGTGACGTGTCTGCGGAATTTCCTTGACGTTTCATCCGGGATCTGCGTGATGTGCCAGTGTAGCTCACCCAATGCATTTACTATCAGCTGAACTTGCTATGTCACGCAAATCCCGACAACACGAATAACACGCGCATAGTGTAGCCTGGGCTCACTGGGCAAATAGTTCACCTTCGGAAAATTTATCAGAATATGATTTTATTATATTTTTTAATACAGTTTCTTTTTTCTTTTCAAAAATGGTCCTACATCGCGCCAATTCAGGACAGAAGGTCGTAAATTATTAATTGTATGGTGTGCGTTATTGGTCTGCGCATGCTCCATGCAGTGCTGGCACTTTCAGACGGTACGGTATATCATATATGCGCCGCATTCCTTCGCCAAAAAGTCAAATATCTTCGGCTGGAGTCTTTTCAGCCAAGAAAAGTTGCTGATAGGGATTTCTCAACAAGGGCTACAAAACTGCTATTTCAGTTCAAAACCCCATGTGTGAATTCTAAGTTTCTCTCTGTTCTATACCATTCCGGCAAGCCCCCAGTGTGAGTTCCATGTTCTACCCTCGTTCTCTAACAGTGTGAATTCAAAGATATACTCGATTATGGGCTCGTTCTCAAAGTGTCTAGGGGTATGAATTGTTAATGAACGCGTGGCGTACGATAGGATCTTTCTTTGCCTTCCCTTAACTCCCGACCCCCGGTTGCATCTCTCAACTAAAGCGTCTCACACTTTTACAAGATATAATATGTACGAGTCAGATATTGTCATCAGGCTCGAATTATAACACGGGTTGAAGTTGACGGGGTAAGACAGAGAACAGATGTTCCGAACATATAGGCTCAATGGTACAGAGATACTCGATTACTCCAGGCTCAGATGTACACCGTTACTGCCATTTCGGGCACCAGGGGTATTATTCCCCTCCTAACGGCGAGACTGCCGTGTACCAACCGTGAGTGGTGCGCGCTGGCGGCGCACCACCGTGGCACGCCGGCACGTGGCACCAGCGGCCTGTGCGTCACCGCGTACTAACCGTGAATGGTGCGCCAGCCCGTGGCGCACCCCGACTGATTCAAACGCGGGCCTTATATACAAACATTCGTGCGGCCGTCCAATGCTGTGACGTCATGCCCATGGCGGCGGTGTACACACAAGGCGCGCCATACGCACAATAGCTATGTCGCCTTTGTAGAGCATATATAGCAACAACATGTTACTCGGCTTAGGACGTTATTAAGTAACAGCAGGCAAGAAAAAATAGAGCGACACAACGAGGACACAAATACTTAACTCAAATATAAGCGGCCTATTGCTCTGGAGCGACACACTACTCACATCACAGTTCACATCCCGGTCTGGAGTGACGCACTACTCGCATCACGAGATACTCCTAATTAAAGTCGACCCCCCGTCATTGTCCTGCAGTAGTGCAGAGAGCAGCAACCACATCCCCCAGGGTGCTTATTGCCGTCTCTGTATGTTAATTGTGGTGTGTCGCCGCTAGCCTTGACGATCGAGGTCGGACCCAGTCGGCGCACACGCAGAGTATCGCACTGATGACGAAACGCAGCGCGGCCTCGCTTCTGCGCCGGCCGCGAGCGGCTGTCGTCCTCTCTTGCTCTCTCTGCTGGCTCGTCCTCCGGTGGCTGATCGCCACGGCCGTGAGCGGCTCCGCACTCTGTCTCTGCTCCGTGACGCACATTGCCCTCTCTCTCCGCCGGCCGGGCTGCGTCGAGACGGCGTCACACGCACAGCACACGCTTCACACCGCGCTGATGGCGAAACCGCTAATCTGTGTCAGGGCCGTTCCTTGCGCCGAGTTGATCACCGCCGCCCACACCGAACCGTCCAGCCGCGGCGACGCCGGGCCTCATCTCTGCGTCGGTCCGGCTGAAACCGCCCCTGACGTGTCGGTCGGTGGTGTCTTTCACCATTATCGCAGCCGATGACCGTGTGCTGAAGTCAGGATGACGGAGCAGCGCCTCTTATAACAGGGAGGTGTCCGCTAGTTGCCAGCAACCGGGCAGTTGCAGAAAATGGTTCTCACACATGTTGAAGGTGAACTATTTCCTTTAAGGCCGTCTCACCCCTCAGTCAGACCTGCAGCGTATGCTGTCTCGACCCTCAGCCATGCCGGGGTAGCGTATGGCCGTATCCCCCCCCCCAGCCGGACCGGGGAAGTGTATAGCCGTCTCACCCCTCAGTCAGACCGGGGCAGCGCATGGCCGCCTCACCCCCTCCCTCAGCCGGACCGGGGCAGCGTATTGCCGTCTCACTCCTCAGTCAGACCTGCAACGTATGCCGTCTCGCCTCTCAGCCAGACCGGGGAAGCGTATGGCCGTCTCCCCCACCCCCCCCCCCCCCCTCAGCCAGACCGGGACAGCGTATAGCCGTCTCACCCCTCAGTCAGACCTGAGACGGGGGCAGCGTATGGCCGTCTCGCCCCTCAGCCAGACCGGGACAGCGTATGGCCGTCATATCCCTCAGACCGGAGACCGGGGCAGCGAATGGCCGTCTCGCCCCTCAGCCAGACCGGGACAGCGTATGGCCGTCACATCCCTCAGCTAGACCGGGTCAGCGTATGGCCGTCTCCCCCTTTCCCCCTCAGCCGGACCGGAACAGCGTATGGCCGTCTCGCCCCTCAGCCCGACCGGGATAGCGTATGGCCGTCACATCCCTCAGTTAGACCGGGCCGCAGCGTATGGCCGTCTCCCCCTTTCCCCCTCAGCCGGACCGGGGCAGCGTATGGTCGTCTCCCCCTTTCCCCTCAGCCGGACCGGGGCAGCGTATGGCAGTCTCGCCAGTCGCCCCTCACACAGACCGGGCAGCACATGGCCGTCTCCCCCATCAGACCCAGACTGGTTATTGATTCAACTTTTTTTTTGGAACGATTCAAGCATGATTCATTTTGGAATCTGAATGATTCAATCACTGTTCGATTCACGGATACAATTTTGAGAATTGATTCTTTCCGATTCAAGGAATCAAAACAAATATTTTAATCGATTCACGTTTGATTCAACATTTAAATATATGTGGTGAATGTATGTCAAATCAATACAAATGGAAACATACATATATGTGATAATTAAAACATTGTTACAGCAATACTATTTCAGTATAAATTAATTAAGCCAATGGGACTGCACGTATATGCACAATTTACCAGTGTACTTGCATCGCTAGGAATCGTTAACTCTTTTGATTAAATCAGCCTTTACTTGATACGGGTTTTGATTCAATCACGATTCATGAATCAAAAGATCTGGTGGTGAATCAATTATGTTTTGATTCAAGGAATTTTTATTGAACGATTCCAATCGATACAATCAGTGCTGAATCAATAACCAGTCTGCGGCATCAGTATAAATTAAGGGAGGGATAATTATCCGCGTAAACGTAATATTAAATAGGATCGTGCCTTAGGCGCAACTATCCGTATCCCGTTCGAAATATTCGCACCGCACCGCGAGCCGCGTGCGGCAACAGCCGAGCCGGACCAGAGCACCAGTGACGTCAGACAAATGAGGTTTGGCTAGGGTGCTAAAATCCCCGGATGACTCTACCTCTCTTGTACGGCCTTGGATAAAATACTTTGGGGACATTGTATTTTTTAGTGATGTGTAAGTTATTTTTTGGTTTTTGCAGCTGTCGATATTCTTCGAAAATGAGAACAAACAAATTTATTTTGTTCGATTAATCCAATACAATAATCAACATGTCTTGTTTCTATTCAGAGTTTGTTTTAACGCAACAAACTAATTGATTTTGTGAAATTGCAATACTTTCAGCTCTATTATTATCCGGGATCTTTTGCTTGCGCATGCGCAATAATGATGACGCCATAATGCGGTTTGCTATTGGATGAAGTGGTGCCCTCGGGCGATATTAGCACATTTCTGCAATTTCGGCGGTTTTTGCTTGGGGTCTGTTTTGATTGGAAGTTATAACTTATATATATTTATATATATACATTTTTTTCGCGTGTTTGTAGTGCGAAGCGGGTAGAGGGATTTGTGCATCAAATTAGGGTCTGGTCGTCGAAGAACGGGCAAAAATATATCTTGGAGATTCAGATCAAGATTGTGATAACAATCAAGAGGAAACAGAAGAGAATTGTCTTGAATAATTTGCGAAATGGGTCGCAAAAAGAAGAAGCAACAGAAACCATGGTGCTGGTATCCTTTGTGTATCATGTGTTGTATAAGGATTTAAAGGGAATGTTTTGCCTTTGTATTGGTTTTGAACTGAGATAGCCATTATCTTTGGCCGTTATTGAAATGTCTGAATTACTCAGGTCGTTTTTCCCAAAACTTAACCGTTTTTAAGCAATTTAATTTATAATTGCAAAATGGGGTCTAGGCTAGTGCTGCCGCTGATTGGGTGACAGCCACTTTGTCCAGTATGCAAAGCGTGGCAGGAACATCAACAAGATATTTGGGGCAGCCCAAATCCTGCCCCAAATGGGACAGCAAGCTGCCCCATTTGGGGCAGGATTTTTTGTTCCTGAAGAGGAAATTTCGGTCCTTGGTCAGCAAATACTGTTGACCAGGGTCCTAGGATTGCTTTGGAGCTGGGGTGCAGAGTGGGAAATTCTGGCCAAAAATAAACAGAGTTGAAAATTCAACCAAAAAACGTACTCAGCTTTATCAATTCCCAATTACCCGCTTACCAGAATGAGTTTTACCTATACCAATTCTTACCAGTATTTCCCTCCACAGGCTGTCCCTATCATTGCATTCACAAATCAGTATCAGGATTCAATTATCCAATACATTTGGAAATAAAGAGTGGAAAATTCACAATATAACACAGGAAAAAAAGTGGAAAAATAGTATCCATAACATAAGGTGTTGTTTTCCACCCAAATTTTCCAATGCTAGGATAGGGGTATTCACGATCACGTTTAATCTAGTATGAATTATGAATTCACTTTTCAGCCAAAAGCTGTTGACCGGAGGGCGGGGGTGCAGGTGCGGTCGGTCGTAACTCATCACGATCACATTTTATCTAGTAGTGTGAATCAGTAAATTGCTACTTCTGCCCCAAAAAGTCAGAAGCTGTCCCAAAACTCCCAAAGCTGCCCTTAAATGTAAAATTCTGCCTCAAAATTTTAAAAGCTGCCCCAAAATTTCCAAACCTGCCCTCAAATTTTCAAAAGCTGCCCCAATTTTGATGTGTTTGTGCCAACCCTGCCCCAACAAGATCTCATTGAAACTTGCCACGTTTTGCATACTGGCACTTTGTCAGCCAATCAGTGGCGGTCTGTCTATAGCTGAATAATGACAATCCCAAATTAAAAAACTTAATTTGTATAAAGTTAAGTGACTGAGCAATAATATCACAATAGTTTTTAGCAGCACATACTTCAGTCGTATTCCGCTTTTACACCTTTTTATTAAACATTTTAATATTTTATACTAATTCTACATGTCTGATTTCATTAGAATTGCACTCAAAACAGGGACATTCTCAGTACTTACCTAACAATAATAATTTGTGTCACCTGTCAATCGCCTCAGCCAACCGCAATGAGACTCCACCATTACAACTGAAATGTAAACAATGTGGGCTGTTTTTTGTGTGATGCATCATATGTATCCAGTAAGGTCACATCGTGGTAGCGGCCGCTGCACGGCCGACCTTCGGTCTCAAATACAAGTCCTGCGCTCCACCAGGAACCAGGTTTAGTGAGAGCGTGACAGGGTTTAGTGGTCGACCAGGTACATATGACGTCATATGTAGCCTTAGTATCTGACACATTTTGTGCACACATTGTTCACATTTGGAGTTGTTGCGGGCGGTCGGCTGAGGCTATTGACAGGTGATAAAAATCATTATTGTCAGGTAAGTACTGAGAATGTCATTGTTCTCAGTACAGTTCTGATGAAATCAGATGTGTAGAATTAGTATACAATATTCAATTTGCCTATATATAGGTGTGCACAAGTGGAATATCACCCTTACTTCATATTTTCAACTACAACCAGCATATATTTGACAACTTTCAGAAAGGTGAAACATTCCCTTTAAGGTTCTTTTTGTGATGACCCCTATTGCTATGGCAGTGCAAGTGAGGAGGCTAATGATAATGCAAATGGTGATGGCTTGTACCATAGGGTAAAAGTCTAATCTTTGGATACGCCCTTACCTCAGACTTTTCATGCTATCAGAATGCAGATGATACTGATGCACTGTGCTTTAGTGTGCCAGTGTTGTTTACATTCTGATGGCATGCAAAGTATGAAGTTGGGATGTGTCCAGGGTTATAGCAGTTTACCATACTTCAGCTTCACAGTTTGGGCATTCCTGCTTTTACAAGGTGTGGACAGAACCTTCAAGTAGGGTAAACAACTTTTATGATGAATGCATCAAACACGACATTTCACGTTGTTAGCAATATAGACAATATTGATGCACTTACAAACACCAGCATGGCAATTCTAGTGTTTCAATGTGTCTATGCTACATCATTAACCCTACATAGGTACTTTTTAGTGTGACTGTAACATCCAGGTAGGTAGGTATCATGTTTATATCAACTTTGCAGGGCATGAGCTGTCAGGTCTTACTGGCTTGTCTCTACTATCACTGATCCTCTTATGGTACAGGGTACCATTGGATACCAGGTACTGGGTACCTAGAAATGTTTGCATTAACTGCATGCCTGTTTTCAAATGTAACTTGTTTTAGGGTTCAGTAAAAGGTCCAGAACTTTCCACAATTCATCACAGAACCCTTTCCTCTTCATATTTGCACACCTTTGATGTTATCACCTGGTCTGCTTAATCATCAATTCAACCAATCAACTCTCATGTTCTTGAGCTATTCCATGCAAGATATGTTCAATTCCTTAACCAGACACACAGGTACTGCAATAGAGAGTTTGATGATGAGAAGATCTTGATCCAGCACCAGAAAGCAAAGCATTTCAAGTGCCACATCTGCCACAAGAAGCTTTACACAGGTCCAGGGCTTTCAATTCACTGTATGCAGGTAAGTGTTTCAGAACCAAATGCTTGCTTCAGAAAACTGACCTTTTATTGGAGTTTTTCTAATTTTCCTGCAACACTTAATGTGTATGGTTTGCCCTGTGGATGTGGAGCAAGTGTGTGCATGCTGGCAGTGATGTTTGGAGGCCACTGGTGATATATGGGTTACCGCTGCTTATGCCCTGCCTCACCACTCCTTAGGTGCACAAGGAGACAGTTGACAAGGTTCCCAATGCTGTGCCCAACCGGAACAACATAGAAATTGAGATATATGGCATGGAGGGCATCCCGGAAGATGACCTCAAGGCTCATGAGCAGAGTGCCAAGTCTGGGCCAGCAGACTCAGATGGTATGTTGATGTTTGATAAGCTCCCTCACCATGCTGTTATTAGAAGCTCTGCAATGCCATTGTGTGCATGGACATTGGCTGTACAATACTGTCTGTAAGGCAGGTTTTCCTATTTGTTCTTCAATATAATGGGTTATTTGTGTATTTCATCTAATTTTTGTTGTTTGAGGAAATAAACAAGTTAAAGGAAGAAGACACAAACTTTTAATATTGTGTTTTTTAAAGGTCATTTTCAGCGTATTTTGTAAACTTTAAAGAGGATTTTCCCGGAATCTGTGCAGCACTATATTGACATGTGTAAGGCAAAGCAGGATATTACCTGACCACATGTAATTTGTTATAAAAAAAAACAAAGCAATGCAGTAATTTGCAAAACAGTACATGTTTTTGTCAGTTTTACATATTGTCTGTTTGTCCTGCTGCTGTGTGTGTACTGCTGATGCTGCCAGCCATGCTACTCTATGACTCCTGTTGACCAGCCGTATTTCGGCCTGTATCTAACCCTGCTGTACCATGTCGGCCAGGCGAGCCGTCGGCAGCCAGTCCTGACGCGCCGCGGCCGGCCAGCAAACCGCCGACTCCGCTGTCCCCCGGCGGCGGCGGCGGCGGCGGGTTCGGTGGCGGCCTGCAGCAACTGCACGGCCTGTCCGCCGCCAACGCCGCCGTCCTGGGGCAGCTGACCCCCATCGGGCCCATGGCTCCCTACATGCTGCCCGGGTGAGTACCGCCTGCCACGTCCGGTTACGGGCGGGGATAGGATGGTATACGACCGCAGCAGCTGCCGGTGTGAGCCTACATGCTGCCCGGGTGAGTACCGCCTGTCACGTCCGGTCACGGGCGGGGATAGGATGGTATACGACCGCAGCAGCTGCCGGTGTGAATTGTTCGGCAGCTCCTGCCCAATGGCCACGCGTTTCTCTCGTGAGACATAGCACGGTGAAGTATTCCTCAGAACTGCACAAGCTGTTTGGTAGCGACGCCTACAATTACAACAAACAAACAACGACGCCCAATGGCCACGCGTTTCTCTCGTGAGACATAGCACGGTGAAGTATTCCTTAGAACTGCACAGGCTGTTTGGTAGCGACGCCAACAATTGTTCTCGGCGTTGCCGTCAGCGTAGCAGCTGCTTGTTTGTTCCGTCTGCCACCTGCCGGCGGCGATGTGCCCCTGCTGACGCGTCGTTCTCTGCTCTGCCCGCAGGATGATGGGTGCCATGGGTCAGCTACCTCACATCCCCGGGATGCAGATGGCGATGCCGCACGGCGCCATACGACCGCTCTTCCCCTCGGCGCAGGTCAGTCGGCTTCTCTGACGCTCGGGGCACACGGCCACAGGGGACGGGGGGGGGGGGACGGGTTGCTGGAGTGGGATGAGTTGCAAAGGGACGTAAGCTGATGGCGATGGGGCGGGGTAGGCAGGGTTGACGCGTCTGAGTCGGCGATTGCGATGGTGGTCCCGGTCGGGGTTGCCGAATGACGTGGTGCGAGTGACGTTTGCGGGGTTTCCGGGGAAATGTCGTGCTTCATTAGCGTATTGAATTCAGTGCTTTAGCTATTTGCTATCCTTTAAACGGTTTATTGTAGTATTTCATCAATTACCTTGAACTGAGTGAAACCTGTTGGGTGTACCGTTTGAGCAACACACTTTGGAAATATGGATGCCACGGAAACTTTTCTGTCGTGAGTTTCGTGAGAATAACGCACTTCTGACAAATAACCAATGTCGCTGAGTGATGCGCCTTCCCCGTCACAACAGCTGGGGCCGGTCGTGCGCGGCCGGTGCCTGTATCCCCGCGCTGGGCGCCTGGTGACCCCGGGCGGGCCGAACCGCACTGCGCTCTCTGGTCGCGGCGGCGGCGGCGGCGGGTCTCCCCGCGGCCGAGGGATCCCACTATAAGTATCGGCTGGCTGGCTGGCCGTGCCGCCCTGACGCTGTCTCGTGTCTCGTCTCTCCCGCCAGGCGGCCGCTCGGGGCCGGGCCGGGCCGCCCGCTGGATGTGCCCTTGTTTGCCCGTGACCAGGTATCCCACACTACACACGTCACGCCTACGGAATGTCTCTGTTGATTTGACCGTTGGCAGTGATATCTCTCCGGCGTACTGGCTGTGTCGGTTTTTGTCGTGGACAGATGTCTAGCCCAGCCGTAACTAATGCTGCGTGGACGCACGGCGGCCAGTGCTTGCTATATTCATGGACCGCGCAGCTTTTGGTTGGATTGCATGGACGCAGAATACGGCTGTTTGAGCCAGAGGACCAGTGTTCGGGATCCCCATGCTCGTATGCTGAGCATTTTCTCTCTTGGAGATGCATGCAGTGGTTTTGTTTTGCTACTGGTTTTTGGTGTGCCTTGAGACACTTGCACAAATTTAGTGCACAGTACAGAAACGCACAGAACTCGTCATCTGTTACAGCCTTCGCTTAAAGGACCCCGTTAACATTAGCATTATAACATTACCCCATCGAATGCCCGAGTTATGTTACCCTATTCTTATAACCGTCGGCCCTTTCCCGTTTTACCATTGATCACCATCATTCGGCACGTGAGCAGACATCGCACCCGTTCGCAGGAAACAGAGTCGTACCGGAGTTCATTGTTCAAACACGGCGGCGACCGCGGAACTGAGGGACATTCGAGATAGCGGCGTGTGTATTGTGCGGCGCCCCTAAGCCCCAAATCACCATGATCATCGTCATCGAGAATCGAGATAGCGATGTGGCTTAGTAGTGGCTCACCACTGCACCACTGGCCTAGTGGTCTAGTGGTCGCTCGCCACTGCACCACTGGCCTAGTGGTCGCTCGCCACTGCACCACTGTTCTAGTGGTCTAGTGGTCGCTCGCCACTGCACCACTGGCCTAGTGGTCTAGTGGTCGCTCGCCACTGCACCACTGTCCTAGTGGTCGCTCGCCACTGCACCACTGGCCTAGTGGTCTAGTGGTCGCTCACCACTGCACCACTGGCCTAGTGGTCTAGTGGTCGCTCGCCACTGCACCACTGGCCTAGTGGTCGCTCGCCACTGCACCACTGGTCTAGTGGTCTAGTGGTCGCTCGCCACTGCACCACTGGTCTAGTGGTCTAGTGGTCGCTCGCCACTGCACCACTGGCCTAGTGGTCTAGTGGTCGCTCGCCACTGCACCACTGGCCTAGTGGTCTAGTGGTCGCTCGCCACTGCACCACTGGCCTAGTGGTCTAGTGGTCGCTCGCCACTGTACCACTGGTCTAGTGGTGGCTCGCCACTGCACCACTGGTCTAGTAGTCTAGTGGTCGCTCGCCACTGCACCACTGGCCTAGTGGTCTAGTGGTCGCTCGCCACTGCACCACTGGCCTAGTGGTCGCTCGCCACTGCACCACTGGCCTAGTGGTCTAGTGGTGGCTCGCCACTGCACCACTGGTCTAGTGGTCTAGTGGTGGTTCGCCACTGCACCACTGGTCTAGTGGTCTAGTGGTCGCTCGCCACTGCACCACTGGCCTAGTGGTCTAGTGGTCGCTCGCCACTGCACCACTGGCCTAGTGGTGGTTCGCCACTGCACCACTGGTCTAGTGGTCTAGTGGTCGCTCGCCACTGCACCACTGGCCTAGTGGTGGTTCGCCACTGCACCACTGGTCTAGTGGTCGCTCGCCACTGCACCACTGGTCTAGTGGTTTAGTGGTCGCTCGCCATTGCACCACTGGCCTAGTGGTCTAGTGGTCGCTCGCCACTGCACCACTGGCCTAGTGGTCTAGTGGTCGCTCGCCACTGCACCACTGGCCTAGTGGTCTAGTGGTCGCTCGCCACTGCACCACTGGCCTAGTGGTCTAGTGGTCGCTCGCCACTCTACCACTGGCCTAGTGGTCTAGTGGTCGCTCGCCACTGCACCACTGGCCTAGTGGTGGTTCGCCACTGCACCACTGGTCTAGTGGTCGCTCGCCACTGCACCACTGGTCTAGTGGTCTAGTGGTCGCTCGCCACTGCACCACTGGCCTAGTGGTCTAGTGGTCGCTCGCCACTGCACCACTGGCCTAGTGGTCTAGTGGTCGCTCGCCACTGCACCACTGGCCTAGTGGTGGTTCGCCACTGCACCACTGGTCTAGTGGTCTAGTGGTCGCTCGCCACTGCACCACTGGCCTAGTGGTGGTTCGCCACTGCACCACTGGTCTAGTGGTCTAGTGGTCGCTCGCCACTGCACCACTGGTCTAGTGGTCTAGTGGTCTAGTGGTCGCTCGCCACTGCACCACTGGTCTAGTGGTCTAGTGGTCGCTCGCCACTGCACCACTGGCCTAGTGGTGGTTCGCC
>JAXIVJ010003090.1:67500-92500 GCA_036785665.1 Chirona hameri
GTGTATATCACTAGCGCCGCCCGCCGCCGCCGCCCGCCGCCGCTTTGTCCCCTTTGTTTCCGCTTCGTTCTGCTTCGTTTAGCTTCGTCCCGTTTCGTTCCTGCTTCGTTCAGCTTGGTCGGCGCCCGTTGGCTGACCGTCTCTGCCTGGATCTCGGACCGCAGAGGCTGCTTGTACAGAGAACGCTTCCCCGTCTCCCTGCTGCCCTCCCCTACGTTTGACTGGTGGCCACACATGGCTGCTGTACCATAGTGCTCCGCATGCATGGGGGCCAGCGCCACCACGTACGGTGCGTGCGCGGTCCGTCGTGCGTGTGCGTGTATTTTGCGCGTGTGACACCGGCGAGGCTGGCTAGCTGAGGCAGCATGCGCGCATGTGTGTACGCTACGGGTGCGGAGCAGTCTTGCGGCACTTGGACGCTCGTGCCGGGCGTGGCGTGGCCTGTAGGCGACGCGACGGTGCCCGCTTCGGACGCTAGTCCGTGCCGTGGGGTGTGCTACCGTGTGTATGTTTGTGTGCTTGTGTCAGTTTATACCAGTGGACATGCTGTGTAGTGGCGAGACGCTGCCCAGAGTTGTGTGTTTCTGACTGGCCTCCGACCTGTTCTGATAGAATGAGGTATTGTAGAGTATATATCCGTGCTCTGGGCGTGGCCTGACCTGACCTGACCTGACCTGACCGTTACAGGAGGAGCGGCGCAATCAGATGGCCAAATACCAGCAGCAGCTGCGGGCGGCGGCGGCGTCGGCCGCGTCGGCCGCGTCGGTGGCCTCCCTGATGCCGCAGCCGATGATGGGGGGTTCGCTGGCCAACGTGATGGCCATGGCGCACCCGAGACTGATGGTCAGTCATAGTCAGCCGGGACAGCAGCTGCCCATACCGCAGGTGGGTGTCACCGTCTCTGCACGATCCGCCTCGCCCGCCACCGACCCCGACCCCGACCGCCGCTCAGCCTGACGGTCCAGGGCAACGTCCCGGACCCGCTCCCGGCTTGGGTCACCGCTCGGGCTGCCCCTGTCACACGACGTCTGAGAACCAGGTCACCGCTGGTTTTCGCGGGTGTGACATGAGTGTCCTTTGGTGAACTGGCAGGGAGGGATTATATTGTGTGTGGGGAGGGAGGCAGGGAGCGGGGTGCTGTGTGTTCTGGACAGTGTCCACAGGTGTCGCTCAGTCCCGAAGAATCCGTCTGTGGTCGGTGAAATGTCTGTTTGCACCTGGTTGTGAGTTGGGACTGTCGGCCGGTCGGTCTGCCGGTGAGTAGCTCGATCTGTGCTATAGTCGTCATAGCCGGGGTGAGGTGTGTGAGACCGTACCGCCGTGTGTCTGCAGCTGCTGAGTCCGGCCACCAGCCGGGCAGCACCGTCGGAACAGCCTTTCCCGGCACAGGTTAGCCGAGCCGCGCCGCGCCGCGCCGCGCCGCACTGCCGTGTCTGACCCCGTCCGACCCCGGACAGACACACAGACGGACTCCCTGCACGCTGGGTAGTGGTAGTGGGCAGCCTAGTGTGAATAGTTTGCATCTCAGCATGGTTTCCGTTGGCTTCCCTACCGCCTAGCACGTGTGGATGTGATTCGCGCACCTCCTAGCAGAAGTACTGGCGCCAGCTGTGGGTGTTTTGTGGTGACAGGGTTGATTGTTGTGTGCGGAGGAGTTTGTAAGTAGTCCCCAGTTGTAGTGGTCCTTTGGTTTTTGTCGTGATATTTATGCAAGATGTTTTTTTTTGCGTGCATCGAAGTCCTGGCGATTTGAGTTGAAGTTAGTTACCTAGTTGGACTACAGCGATTCTTCGGGTTTGGAACCTTATTTTGGCTTAGCAGGTTTGGCCTATGCACAATTGATATGCGAATCTGTAGTCTGTGTTTAATAAGTTTTTTACTCCGCTAATTGACGGCCATTGCCGATTCGTAGCAGCTCGATCCTTGTTTCAGTCACTATAGGGTTTAGCAACATATTGCTCCCTGGAGCGTGGATTGTCAGCGATGAAACAAGTTCCTTGGCATGACAGATACTTGCATTGTGTTCGGCTTTCAACAAACCTGTTTTGTTTCTTGACCAGGATGACGATCATCCCGATTTTCGAACGGTGGTCTTTTTGGGAGCGTATGTCTGCTCAGTAAGAAAGGCTTTAGGAAGTCCACCAGTACGCACCGTTATGTACTCAGTCATATTTGTCAAATGACAAGTGAATTTCCACCATGTTAAAAGAACGCCGACTAACCTCAGCTCGGCATCAAATAAACGCATGTTTAATGTATGCACCCTTCACAGGCATCGTTCAACCTGAGTGAGTGCCATGCGCGCGCGCATACGCGCGTGTGTGTGCGCGTGTGCGTGTGTGCGTGTGCGCGCGCGTACCAGTGCGTCCCAACAAGTATCAGCCCACCGGGCCGGCAGAACACCAGTCTTATTTGGTGTTCTGGCGGTGCTGCCGTCACTCAGCCAGTCAGCCTGCCAACGAGTCCCTCCGTGTTGCCGACCGCCTGTTTGTGTGTGTGCCGTATATCAGCGCAGCAGCGCGTGTCCGTCTGTCGTCTGACCCTGGACCGGCCCGTGTCGGCAGATGCAGCAGATGCAGCAGATGCAGCAGATGCAGCAGATGCAGCACCTGCTGAGGCCCGGGTACGCGGCCCTGGCGGCGCACCAGCTGCAGCAGCTCGGCCAGCCGCCACAGCAGCTGATGCTGGCGCACAGACCGCACATGCAGCATGGTGAGCGGTCCCCGCCACCCTCGGTCGCCCGTCACACCCGGTCACGTGTCGTCTCTGTCGTGTCCTGTCGTGCGTTACGCCGCCCGCCCGTACCGTCCCGGGGTGGTGATGCTCCCGCGGCTGACGTGTCCCAGCCGCTGGTCAGCAGCCTCCCAGGCCTCTCGGCTGTCTCCGTCTGAGTTGTGGTTCAATAGTGGATCTGGCTCGCCCTCCGGTCGGTCTGCTGTGCTCTGTCTCGCCGTCTGACCTCCGGGTGAGCTGTGTCCTGTCCTGTCCTCGCCCTCCGGTCGGTCTGCTGTGCTCTGGCTCGCCCTCCGGTCGGTCTGCTGTGATCTGGCTCGCCCTCCGGTCGGTCTGCTGCACTCTGTCTCGCCCTCCGGTCGGTCTGCTGCACCCTGTCTCGCCCTCCGGTCGGTCTGCTGTGCTCTGTCTCGCCCTCCGGTCGGTCTGCTGCACTCTGGCTCGCCCTCCGGTCGGTCTGCTGCACTCTGGCTCGCCCTCCGGTCGGTCTGCTGCACTCTGTCTCGCCCTCCGGTCGGTCTGCTGTGCTCTGTCTCGCCCTCCGGTCGGTCTGCTGTGCCCTGTCTCGCCGTCCGACCTCCGTGTGAGCTGTCTCCGGCTCAGCTGTGGTTCAATAGTGGATCTGGCTCGCCTTCCGGTCGGTCTGCTGCACTCTGGCTCGCCCTCCGGTCGGTCTGCTGCACTCTGTCTCGCCCTCCGGTCGGTCTGCTGTGCTCTGTCTCGCCCTCCGGTCGGTCTGCTGTGCTCTGGCTCGCCCTCCGGTCGGTCTGCTGTGATCTGGCTCGCCCTCCGGTCGGTCTGCTGCACTCTGTCTCGCCCTCCGGTCGGTCTGCTGCACCCTGTCTCGCCCTCCGGTCGGTCTGCTGTGCTCTGTCTCGCCCTCCGGTCGGTCTGCTGCACTCTGGCTCGCCCTCCGGTCGGTCTGCTGCACTCTGGCTCGCCCTCCGGTCGGTCTGCTGCACTCTGTCTCGCCCTCCGGTCGGTCTGCTGTGCTCTGTCTCGCCCTCCGGTCGGTCTGCTGTGCCCTGTCTCGCCGTCCGACCTCCGTGTGAGCTGTCTCCGGCTCAGCTGTGGTTCAATAGTGGATCTGGCTCGCCTTCCGGTCGGTCTGCTGCACTCTGGCTCGCCCTCCGGTCGGTCTGCTGCACTCTGTCTCGCCCTCCGGTCGGTCTGCTGTGCTCTGTCTCGCCCTCCGGTCGGTCTGCTGTGCTCTGGCTCGCCCTCCGGTCGGTCTGCTGTGATCTGGCTCGCCCTCCGGTCGGTCTGCTGCACTCTGTCTCGCCCTCCGGTCGGTCTGCTGCACCCTGTCTCGCCCTCCGGTCGGTCTGCTGTGCTCTGTCTCGCCCTCCGGTCGGTCTGCTGCACTCTGGCTCGCCCTCCGGTCGGTCTGCTGCACTCTGTCTCGCCCTCCGGTCGGTCTGCTGTGCTCTGGCTCGCCCTCCGGTCGGTCTGCTGTGATCTGGCTCGCCCTCCGGTCGGTCTGCTGCACTCTGTCTCGCCCTCCGGTCGGTCTGCTGCATCCTGTCTCGCCCTCCGGTCGGTCTGCTGTGCTCTGTCTCGCCCTCCGGTCGGTCTGCTGCACTCTGGCTCGCCCTCCGGTCGGTCTGCTGCACTCTGTCTCGCCCTCCGGTCGGTCTGCTGTGCTCTGTCTCGCCCTCCGGTCGGTCTGCTGCACTCTGTCTCGCCCTCCGGTCGGTCTGCTGTGCTCTGTCTCGCCCTCCGGTCGGTCTGCTGTGCTCTGTCTCGCCCTCCGGTCGGTCTGCTGTGCTCTGTCTCGCCCTCCGGTCGGTCTGCTGTGCTCTGTCTCGCCGTCCGACCTCCGTGTGAGCTGTCTCCGGCTCAGCTGTGGTTCACTAGTGGATCTGGCTCGCCGTCCGGTCGGTCTGCTGCACTCTGGCTCGCCCTCCGGTCGGTCTGCTGTGCTCTGTCTCGCCCTCCGGTCGGTCTGCTGTGCCCTGTCTCGCCCTCCGGTCGGTCTGCTGTGCTCTGTCTCGCCCTCCGGTCGGTCTGCTGTGCTCTGTCTCGCCGTCCGACCTCCGTGTGAGCTGTCTCCGGCTCAGCTGTGGTTCAAAAGTGGATCTGGCTCGCCCTCCGGTCGGTCTGCTGCACTCTGGCTCGCCCTCCGGTCGGTCTGCTGCACTCTGTCTCGCCCTCCGGTCGGTCTGCTGTGCTCTGTCTCGCCCTCCGGTCGGTCTGCTGTGCTCTGTCTCGCCGTCCGACCTCCGTGTGAGCTGTCTCCGGCTCAGCTGTGGTTCAATAGTGGATCTGGCTCGCCCTCCGGTCGGTCTGCTGCACTCTGGCTCGCCCTCCGGTCGGTCTGCTGCACTCTGGCTCGCCCTCCGGTCGGCCTGCTGTGCTCTGTCTCGCCCTCCGGTCGGTCTGCTGCACTCTGGCTCGCCCTCCGGTCGGTCTGCTGTGCTCTGTCTCGCCCTCCGGTCGGTCTGCTGTGCCCTGTCTCGCCGTCCGACCTCCGTGTGAGCTGTCTCCGGCTCAGCTGTGGTTCACTAGTGGATCTGGCTCGCCCTCCGGTCGGTCTGCTGCACTCTGTCTCGCCGTCCGACCTCCGTGTGAACTGTGGGAAGGACCCATGGATCTGTGCGTTCCTTTTGTCCGTGTTGTGTTGGATCTGTGCGTTTGTCTCGCGGTGAAGTTCGGAATGGTTCAGATTCGTGAAACGACTGTGATTTGGTCACAGTTTTACCATCCTGATTCCTGCCCTCGGTGTTTTCGTAAGCTCGTCTCTGGTGGTCATTGTCCTGCCGGGAAATTGTATTATTTTACAGCGTGTCTAAATGTGAAGGACTGGCAAATCTTGTGTTCCGAATGCAGCGTGCGAGTTTGGCCGACAAGGCTGCTGTGTCCGTGTCTGTATCCTTACTCATACTCTTTGTCAGTGTTCAGTTGGCAATCGCCTGTTCGGACACGTCTTCCCGTGTTGTTATTTTTGCTTAGTTTACTTTACGTTTGTTCAGTATACGTGCATCTGGCGCGATGGTTTTGTTTCTTTTACTTAGTTGTCACCGTTATCACGTGTTTGGCTGCGTAACATTTCAGCGGGGATGGGTTGTGCTCACTGTTCAGCGGGGATGGGTGCTGCTCACTGTTCAGCTGTGGGAGGGACATGGGCGTCTGACCGGGTGGGAGGGCCCAGTTCCACACACCAGAGAACAGTCGCCAACCAGCGAATGTGTTGCAGACCATCCGTGCTCGCGGGCCTAGTCCGTTTCGATGCTAAGTGACGCCGTGCGCGGCGCGCTGGTGCAGACGCACCGTGGAGGTTCTCTGGCAGATAAGTGTGCCTGTGGCGGCGCCCGGATTGCCGGAGGCCGCGTGCGTGGGTTCACTGGCGCCGCTGACCTGTGCACCGCGCGTAGTAGGCCGGCCCGGCCGTTGCGCCAGCCGCCGCCCGCCGCCCGCCCGCTCTCTATCTCTATCTCTGGTGTCATGGTTACCGCTTGGCTCATGCTGTAGGCGTCTGTCTCGCTCTCTGTCTCCTGTCTGTTGCTCTTTCTCTCTCTCTATCTCTATCTCTCTCCGGACCCCGCCTCTTTCCGTTTCTCTACCTGTCTGTCTCTGTATCTCTCTCCGTTTGGCCTGATTGTCTCTGTATCTCTCTCCGTTTGGCCTGATGACTGTTGGTTGCGCGGCGCGGCGCGCGGCGGGGGGCGCGCGGCTCCGCTTGGGCGACTGACTGACCGGTGGAGGGGCCGTAGCGCATGGCAGCAGCAGCTCGGTAGTTCCTCGTCTGACTGACTAACGGGCGTGCCGGCGCCGGCGGCCGAGCGCGCGGCCAGGTGAGTGGGACCAGGTGAGTGAGCGCCGTGCCGCCCGCCGTCGCCGCCGCTGCCGCTGCCGCCGTACCGCCGATCGGAGCAGCCCCGCCGCCCGGCGACCCGCGACTGACCCCGCCGGCGTGTGTCGTTACAGCGCACCTGATGGCGGGGCACGGCCTGCAGCTGCCGCAGCTGCCGCCCGGCCTGCAGCAGCTGCCCCCCGGCCTGCAGCAACTGCCGCCTGGCCTGCAGCAGCTGCCGCCCGGCTACCTGGCCGCCGCGCAGCAGGGGCATCCGCTGCTGGCCGCCGCCGCCCCGTCGCCGTTCCCGCCGGGCGCCGCCACTATGATGCCTCGCTTCTTCTTCCGGTAGAACGTCCCACGAGGCCTGCGGGGCACGTCATCATGATACTCGTGTCGCCTCCATCCAGCAGTGTGTTTGAGGGTGTGGGTCTCGTGTGTCGTGTGCCTGCCGGCCGGCGGCGGCGGCGGCGGCGATGCTGCCGTCTCCCAGCCGCCCGCCGGTCCGCCCGTCCGACTCGCGGAGCGACACCGGCACGTGATACTTCTAGTCCCGCTGCGAGTGAGAGAGGGCGCGACTGGGGGCGGCGCCAGCCGCTCCGCTGCCACCATCACCGCCACCATCACCCCCGCCGCCGCCGCCGCCAACTCCTGCTGCGCTGCTCGGCTGACCAGCCTCCCGTTCTCTCTGTCGATAGCTAGTGGAGTGGGGTGCTCCGTGCGGCCCGTGCCCATCACTGTGAGTATTGTGGCTCGGAGCAGGGGTAAGCTTGTGCGCCACCGGCCGTGGACCGTTTTGTTCGTATACTCGTCTTCTTTGTACACTGCTTCGTCTGCATGCGGCGTAGCGTTCTTGGACTGACCACGGCCGGCTAGTGGCTGGCGGGGGCCGCCGCGCCGCGCCGAGCCGAGCCAAGCCAAGCCAAGCCGAGCCGCCGCCTGTGTGACGCCCGCCCGCACGGGGCGTGCATGAGACGGCCGGCCCCGGCGGCCTGCGTGTGAGTGTGTCTCGCCAGACGACCCGGCCCGCCCCCGCTCCCGCCCCAGAGCCGTCTCTGCTCCCGCCCTCATGGTCGTCCCCCCGCCCCCCCCCCAACTCCGCCCCCCCCCCCTCCCCGGAGTCGCTCCTTCCGACCGCTGGTTGTGGGAGGGATTGGTGGCCTCCCAGGGTCCGGGGGTTCGGGGAGGGTGGAGAGGAACCCGCTGTGGGGACGGTACCGTGGTGCGGGGGTCTGTGTCTGTAGAGCCGGCTTCTCTTCCCCGCCCTTCTGTCTGGATTGAGCTGGGCCGGAGGATGTGGCCTACATCGGGCCGTTACCACTGGTGAAGGGGGCATGGCAGCGCGCTCCCCTCCCCCTATCTCTCTGTCTCACTCGCTGTCACTCGCCTGGCGTCTCGCCTGACGTCGCTCTGGCCGGTTGCATGAGGGAAACGCTAGCTAACTGACGCCCGACCCATGCCCCCGACTCGTGACTGGACCTGGCCGCGGCTCTGCCCCGAAATTCGCGGCAATGGGAAACGAGGATAACAGAGGCTAGGCGCGCTTGCTCGTTATTGGCGAGCTTTTCACCTGTTCTATCTAGTCACCGGGTCTCGAAAAACTTGTGTGGGGTGCTTCTGTCACCGGAGGGTTATAGGATGTGCGAGGTTACCAACGTCCAGGGTACGCCGAGTCATCTTCTGGTCCCGCGTAAAGGCGGCGACGTATTCATAATAGGGACATCTTTCTTGCGTGTTTGTTTGTCTACTCATCGAAGTGGTTTAAGTAGTTATATGTTGAAATTACTAGAGGCATTAATTATACAAATTAGTAGCCCTGTTGAGTGGTAAATGTCTGAAGGATACTTAGTCGGTATTGGTTGATGCTAAGGTTAAATTAAGTTATGTTGTGTTTCCGTATATCGCGCGACTAGTTGCCGCCTGTCGGCTGTGTGCCGAGACATTTCTTTCGTAGCGTCGGTGCTCCTCATTGCGAAGTTCCAAAAAAGAGAAGCTTTACAGTGTGAAATTCAGCTTTAGCAATGTTGACCGCCGGGTGTTGGCAGCTGGAAGGGACTAAAAGTGCACATGGTCCGCTGTGGTCCTTTGGTTCCCACTGGTCCCGCGCGTCCGGTGGTCCCATGGTCCCCAGTCTCATGTTCCGGTGGTACTCATGGTCCCCCGTGGTCCCCCACTGATCGGGTGGTGCCCTGTGGTCCCCTGCCGGTCCCGGGCCCCGCCGACTCCCCTGGTCTCGTGGTTCGGTGTTCGGCGGTCTCTCTCTCTCCCGCGGTCCCCCGTGGTCCGGCGGCGGCGGCCGGCGCCGGCTGTCTCGCAGTGCTGCCTACCGCGCACACTGTTGGAGCGGCCCCCGGCGCGCTCCCCGGCCTGGCCGGCGAGGCGGCGGCGCCGGCCGCCCGCGCCCGCCCGCTCCGCCTCCACGTGCATAGAACGCTGGTTGTCTCCTCTGGTATGCGTATCACTATTAGTTATCTCCGGCATATACATATAAATACCTTCTAATAAACGCGGCGCCGTTCGCACGAACGTATCCATAATGTACTGTTGGTTTTCCTGAGGTCGGGCGCGGCCGGCGGCGGTGGCGGCGGCGTCGCCCGCCCCTCCTCCGCCGGCCGCGCCCCGGCCGGCACTGACTGTCGGTTTCGGGTGCTTGCCTGGCTTGTGGGCTGAGGTGGCGTGACATGAGGCCGACTCGGCGCCGTCTCGCAGCGAACAGCGCTGCTGGCCGGCCGGACCGCCGCCTCCCCGCGGGGCGCGGCGCTCCGGCCGGCCCTCGTCCGTGGCGGCGAGCGAGGCGGGCCGACCGCGCACGCCGTGTCCTAACATTGGTGGAAGGGTCGCCCGAGAGCGCTCACGGGAGAAGGGGACGGACTCCAACCAGGAGAGGGTGGAGAGTGTCGCGCACCGCTAGTTGTAACGCTTTACAGCGCACTGCCAGACCGTAGATCCAGTTGGTCGCCGTATCGCTCAGTAAGCCATCACAACGCTCCAATTCACCAGCCAGTTTTGGAAACGGAACCAAAAGCAAGCTCACCTGAATCAATTGCAACATACCTGCGACAGACGACTAAAGTAGCTTCCATACGTGTGGATATTCTTTGGAAGTCCGGCTGTGCCGGCGCCTACTCGAAGGTCCCTACTCAATGTTTGGACACTGCCCTCGCCGGCGTTGGAGCGAGCTGTGTCGGCGCCTACTCGAAGGTCCCTACTCAATGTTTGGACACTGCCCTCGCCGGCGTTGGAGCAAGCCGTGCCGGCGCCTACTCGAAGGTCCCTACTCCATGTTTGGACACTCCTCGCCGGCGTTAGAGCGAGCGAGCAAGGCAGACGTGGCCGAGTTGCTGTGGTGGTTGATGCCGTGCTGCACCGTGTGCGAGTTTTGCCGCCCACTCCGATCGAGAGGACTCTGCAGAGGCAGGTAAGTGGCAGCAGTGACTGCAGACCAGTGAGGACGCGAGGAAGATGGCACGGCATGGCGCGGTCTCCTCGCAGCCGAACGCTGCTGGACCACGTGGTCCCCTGTCCGGCGCCAGACGGACCAGGCGAGGGGACCGCCGTCTGAAAGTGACCCGTCCGAGAAAGACCCAGACCCACGAGACCGCACAAGAGGACTGAACACCAACTGAGATCGCGGCACCAAATGACAGCATCGCGGAACAAGGACCATCTGAGGTGACTTCGACCCACTGGACCAGGCAGGAGTCTCGCAATGCGCCGGGACGGCCGAGAGGCTCGACGCCTGGGACCACGCTGATCCGCTGGACCAAGGCGACATAGATGTCACGTGGTGGCATGGACCCAGGAGCCGCTCCGAGCTGACCGGTGTGTTTGGGGTGAAGATGGGGTGGCCAGTGGTCCGGGCGCTGCATGACTGAACTCTGGTGATCTGGGTGCAGACGGTGTCGCGGTGGTGCACCGCTGTGGCCGTCTGCAGTGGTCGGTCAACATTTGTTCCAAAACGAAGCGGAAACGTCGACGTAGTGTTTGAGGGAAAAATAGGCAAATTATTCGGTCTCGGTTGATTTGTTTCTTGGAGAGAACTAATTGAACTACTAATTGAACTAATCCAATGACCGAACTAACTGATTGTAGTTCGGTCATTAAATTGCTGGTAGATGGGATGGTGTTTTATCACGTTTTTCATTGACGCGTCTCCATAATTGATATTGGAGTATTCTGTATTTCGATTTTAAGTGTTACCTCCTTTGCATCGTTTCGATTTACTGAATTCAATTTAGGTATATCGATTGAAGGCATGATATCCATTCGGTAGTAGATCAAACTTTTACACTTGGTGTTAAGGCATGTGAGTATTCATCTTTGTCATCCTGGCTATCATTATTCTGTCTTTGACCCTTCCATATTCCTCAACATAGTCGTATTCTGTCGTTGATATAGTGACAAAAACAAACTGAAGGTTTCTGCAAGCGATGTCTGGTTTTCACTCAACTGCTGTAAAATCTAAATCACAAATCCTGTTCCTCCGCTCATTTTCGGTTTGCATTATGTCTTGACTTCAGTCTCCGGACATTAAGCTCAGCAGGGGCGGATTTTTTTATATCTCTTTGGGAGGGCCCGGACCCCTCCCCCCCCCCCCCCCAATGGTGCTCCGGGCTGTTTAAAAGGAATGCCCCTCCACAATTTCGAGGACTACTCGTACAGATTGTTCTGTTGTGAATTTTGAGTATGTCATCACGTCAAGATGTGATTCCATCTTAGGAGTGTTCCATCTTAGAAATATACGAGCATTGCGATTCCATCTGAGACTGCTTTTTCAATTATGATATAATTAATAAGTTGGTAGCAAGGATTGTCTTCTGCTAACAAGTCCGTAGATACAACGTTCAAGCGTTCAGATTAGCTAATAGCGGATGGGGAGCATGAACATCGGGACGGTCTATTTAACCCTATTCCCTGTGGCAGTGTTCTGAAATTACTTTTTGAATACATGCAGAGAGGTAACCAAACTGCCAAAAGAACATGTGAAGAGGTAACAAAAATAAGAAAACCAAAATATATCTTAATTTTACTCACGTACTACACAAATATGAAATAAGTGATCATCCAGAGGTGAAACTCCTCATCAAGATTGTAGGGAATATGACAAGTTGATACAATTCAATATTTTTTCAATGTTAGCATGACCACATACAAACTAGTTTCCTATTGACATTTTTTCATTTTGAAATATACATTTCATAATATAGCAAAGATATACACAATTCAGCAAGCATAGTGATCCAGTTCACAGTTCAACTCAAGATTGTAAGGAATATGACAAAGATGATATAATTAAATAGTTTTCTCACAGTTGTAAACACATTTCAGGCAGCATTGCATTACAAAGTAGGATGCAGAAGCATACCCATATTTATACATATAGCAACCACACAAGTTAATAAATGTGTTATGAGGTGATCTGAGAAAGACTAGTGAATTCCAAAATATCCATGACAAAATATAGTTAAACTATTAGCCTATCATGTAAAAAAAAACTGAAATTTAAACTATTATTTCACTGATTTGATATAATTCAACTAATTATTGGTTAAGTGATGGGTTGTGCTCTAGCCTCTAGCATAACCCATCAAGTAAATAATTAGGGCAAAACAGAAAAATTATTGTCACAATACCATCAACTGATGTAACCCTGGACAACCCTGGACATCCTAACCTCAGACTTTTCATGCTATCAAATGTAAGCAACAGACCCGGTAAAACACTGCAGCCGTATTGTCTGCACTCAAGTCTGATAGCATGAAGTCTGAGATTAGGATGTGTCCAAATATTAGGCTTTTACCCTATACACATGATTGACAAATGCCCTTATTTACCCATACATATTAACATGTGGAATTTCATTAATTAGTAGATTTATGACAATATAAGTTCCTAGCAATCACTTTGGAGAAACATTCCTAACATTCTTACTCCCTGCATTGCAATGTTTGGTCTGGTATGCCAAAGCTGAGTGGTACCCCACTTCTCTCAACTTATTGAATTATGGGAAGAAAAATAAGATAAGGGACAGCATATAAATACAACGAGGGTATTTACCTGCCGCCACTCCTACATCAGCATGCCCACACCAAACAACTTTCTGCATTACCTAGGGCAGCCTTTGTATGTAAGCTGCCTGGCCTCGGTGTTCTATTGCCCTGGCGTTATCTTGGCCCTGGCTGCCTCAAAGACGCCGGAGATTATTTTGTATAAACAGCGCCAGGTTAGCTGCATCCTTGCGGCAGCTAAATTATTGGCGCTGAATAATGCCCGCAAAAATTGTTACCTCCTCAGAAAACATCTCAACCTAAATCATTTTTGCAAGACTACTCATTGGACATTTCCGAGGTTAAAGTAGTTTCGGCTGGTGAAAAAAAAAACATTGAAGTTGTTGGTAATGACCTGTTTTGTGTGATAAATAAGCAGATGGTCTTATAATAAAAACATGCCGGTATAATTTGTGTTACCTTCTCAGAATAACGATAGATTACAGAACAAATCTTCCAACTTGTAAAAAACAAAATAAGCCACGTAAATGATAACATTACTTGTACATAATGCAAGTCGTTTGCAAAATAGTTTTTCAAGCCATTACAGTCTTCAAATATATTATTTCATGTCTGCAAAATGTATAACAGCATGATAAGTATCACGGTGCACGAAGCAGGTCAAAATGGACCTATTGACGTTATGCCAGGGGGTGTCATGGCTATCTCCGTAACGTGTCCACCCTGTCCCATGGCGTCATTTGACAGCTCGATTTCCACCAATGGGGTGGCCGAATCGGGAGAAGTGTATTTACTTTCGTAGACCGTCTCGTGGCACTTCTCGGTCTACCAAAAGAATTACGCCTTCGACCAGGCGCGGCCGCCATGTTTATATACGGTGGCGCATTCGTCACTCAACGATCTTCAACATAATTGTAGGTGAAAGAAGTGTAATCCAGATGTAAAAATACTTTCACCTGATAGATACTACTACAAAGTATCCAAAAGGCACCTTACTTCACCAACAACCAGGTGAAATAATACAAAATTCGCACTTCAACCAAAAACAGCACCCAGCGACAGTTCCCCGTTGCCAAAATCCAAACATTGCCTTATATGGGCATGGGCCTCGCTCGGTTGCGTGCCTCGCTTTGACATCGTCTAGCGGCTCACCCTTGCAATTTAGGAGAAAATGTCCCAAAAGCGAGCTGTAGAGGACGTTTCAATCTATCATTTAGTGCTCAATTGATCCCTCTGGCACTTCAGGTATGCAAATGGTAGGACGCGAAAGTAGGCAGATTTAACACTATTTGAATAGGGAGCGTGTGACGTCACGTGCCCGTGACATCACGCATTTCGCTGCGTACCCCGGACGGGTCTACCTAGTCTCTATGGCCTTGACGTTATGCAAGGAAAAAAATCACCTAAAATACAGGAATGTATATTTTTAATACAAAATGATACCAAAGCTTCTCAACAGACCATACAAGACTATGCCACGTTTTTGTGCAAATCTGACCGCTAATGAATGAGTATATAGAACATGCCAGAAACATGCCAATAGTCTTTCTTACCTCCTCTCCTCATCAGTGCAGTGCTCAGAAGCCAGCAGGTGAACAAAGATGTCAATTGATCAACTATGTTTCGACGTGAAATGTAGGTAGGTAATAGGTATGGAGGTATCTGATCAAACGTAAGGTATACAAATGTCATCAAATCACCTAAAGGTGACGCAGATAATGAAACCCAAATACTGCACAACGCTCAATCAAATGGCAAAAAGGGAGGCGAATGGGAGGAAACTATTTCAAATTAAGAGGTATTTTGGGAGGCAACTATTTTGGTAAATGCATACCCATCTGCATGTAATTTCCCCAATTTCAGAACACTGCCCTGCGGGCGGCCAGAATTACGTTAACCTGCGGGGGGGGGGGGGGGGGGCAGATTCTGCCCCCCCCCCCCTCAGAGATCTCGAGAACCGCTGGGTCGATTTCGAAGGGGAAAGCGCCATTCTATGTGTCATGACAAGATCTCTATTTTTGGACCCCGAATTTTTGTTTTCTTCAAAAAAAAATCCAGGGCCAGGGGCCAAAAATCCGAAAATTTCGGGTGTTTTTGAATGGTCATTGCAGCCATATGGCTCGACCGATTTGCATGCCCCAAACGTTTTTGAGCTTCAAATGTACTGGTTTTTAATATATAAAAAGACAAAAAACAATACAAAATCATAGGCGTATTCAGGGAATGTAAAATGGGGGGATTTTCTGAGAAAACAAAATTGTGCTAAAAAAGAAGAACAAAATATGTGCTGTTTGTGATTGTTTGGGACGTCATGAACGTCACATGTGGGCATTATATGCTTAATTGGTTAAATTTGATATATTGCGCATAGGCGGATCCAGGAAAAAACATGGGGCACCATACGCGTAACGTATACGTAAAAACGTAAAAAAAACGTAACGTAAAAACGTATACGCTTTTATCATCTTACTAATTTGATGTTGGACCTAATTTGAGGGTGGGTATCGCCTCCCATTTTTTAAATCCTGAGTGCGCCTCTGCCCCAAAAATATGTACAATCCCAGTATCTATGATTCATATTGCATTGGAATTGTTTCCGACGCATTTATTGCACTGCAAACCACGAAGGAACTATGCGCCGCAAAACCGCATTCGTAACACCCAACCCCAAAACAGGAGCTTAGAACCGCCTCTGCTGGACCGATTTTTTCAAAATTTTGACAGCACGCGCCATTCAATTTTGGGAAAAGTCACAAAGTTTAGGACGCTAGGCCTAACGGTTTAGAAGCGGCAAGTGAAAAACTATCGGGGGGGGGGGGGGGCAGAATCTGCCCCCGCATGGAATAGGGTTAAAGGAAATAGTTCACCTTCGGAAAATTTATCGGAATACGATTTTATTATATTTTTAATACAGTTTCTTTTTTTCTTTTCAAAAATGGTCCTACATCGCGCCAATTCAGGACTAAAGGTCGTAAATTATTAATTGTGTGGTGTGCGCTATTGGTCTGCGCATGCTCCATGCAGTGCTGGCACTTTCAGACGGTACGGTATATCATATATGCCCATTGGTGGAGAATCGTTTCAAAAGTTGGTGTGGCCGGCGCACTGGCGGATCCAGCCTCTCCGTGGGGGAGGGAAGGGGGGAATCTTTTTGTGGCAAAATTTACCCTCATTTTTTTATCTGCGGATTTGGGCCGGTCACCTTATTTTGGTATTCGATTTTTGGGGTCAAAAACACATAATTTTTAAAATATATATAAATAATATACATTTGAAAATAGAGATAACCATTTTGAAGAGAATGTCATTTATTTTCTTTTGACATTTTTGTTTTGCAATTTTCTACAAACCTCTATTTTCTACGATTGTTCAAACATTTATCGTTTTTCCACAAAAAAATGGCATGGCATGACGTTATTATAACGTCATTATCTCCCACAAAAACTGTATAAATGTCATTGGAATTTGTTGCAAAGACGTAGAATGGATGCAGCACGAGGTACTGAAAGTTTGACGTTGATATCTATCATAGTTTTCAAGTTATTGAGAAAATCCGGGAGGGAGGGCAGATTCTGCCCCCCCCCCCACACCCACCAGCGGGGTGCGGGTTAAAGGGAATAGTTCACCTTTAACATGGGGTTTTGGACTGAGATAGCAGATTTGTAGAGCAGATCTAAAAATGGTTTGTGGTGAAAGAATTACCTCTCTACGTTAAGTAATTTCGACACAGGACTAGTGGGCCCGATTTCATTCCCGCTGTTCTGGGCTACGATCTGGGAATGAACGCTCGCCGCCGCGCCGCCGGAGGCAGGTACACTCTGGCACGTAGTCTCTGGTCACGACGCCTCGTTAATATCCGCTCAGCCGCCCGGGCGGCGCGGCGGCACCTTGTCAGAGACTGTACTTGGCGTCAGGCGGAGCGGGGCGGAGCCAGAACGCCAGCTGCTATCGTACGATTTCTCGTGAAATAGAAAGAGAAACTTCTTCTTTCTCCACATATATCCATCAGTTGTCCAAACCAAAGTCATATTCATAGTTTTGAGCTCAAGATGCACCTAATGGTTGAACTTCAAGACAACTTTCAAGGTGACCTATTCCCTTTAAGTGTCACCGGGTAAGCGTGTTAAGGGTTAAGTGAATTTGTGCTTGAATTGCATCAGGTGCGTTGTTTTGTCTATCATTGAAAGAAAGGGATACATACAAACTTCCAATGCAATCACTCGATAAAAAACTTACGTTTTCATGAAGTTTCATTGTTTGTTTTTCATTGTTTTTCACATTCAGTGCAGGGAACGCGCGAGGGGGGGGGGGGGGGGGGGTATACTGGTATTTATGCCCCTCCCAGATTCCTGTGGGAGGGGGGGGGGGGGGTGGGGGGCATTTGCCCGATGCCTCCCCCCTGGATCCACCAGTGCCAGCAATGACCGCCAAGTAGAGCCTCTGTCGAACACTTAATGGAATTATTCACTTTCCCATTTTTCAAATTTGCATAAGCAATTGCGAAAGTTGTGTCATGCCGCGAAGCGGTGCGAAATTTTCCGGTTTTTGACTGTGTATAGCTGGATTTTGACTGCTGCAAAGACAATTTTTACGATTGTACGATACATTGGGAACGAGCGGGGGGGGGGGGCATACTTGTATTTAATGCCCCTCCTAGATTCCTGTGTGTGTGTGTGTGTGGGGGGGGGGGGGGGGGATTTGCCCCTGATGCCCCCCCTGGATCCGCCAGTGGGCCGGCGGCTGCTGGCTTCCAGTCGGCTGCCGGCAGTGACGTCATACGGCGGTCCGCCGAGTTCAAGGTCAAATGGCTCGTGTCCTTACTTGGTTATAGAACCTTAGTTTTTACCACGGTCATATAATAGTTTTTACTTTGGGAACACTTTGGAATGAGAAACTTGATTATTTTTCCGTTTTCCTTTATTCCCCGCACAAATTCTCGCCTTTGTTTTCTCCCAAAAAAACTTTCTATAGTACTTGATAGTATTAGAATGCACTTCTCTTGGCGCAAGAAAGACGAAATATTGCATTGCTATTGGTACGTGTAAACCACTACATCTAAGATTGGAGGGACTAAGATGCACACAAAAATGCATTATTTTATATTATGTCAAAATGTATGTATTATTGTAAAATTTATGGGTAACTTATGAACTTAGGGGATATTTATGTAATGCTTTGCTTGAATATGATTGTTTTATTTATCAATTTGAGGCTTTGGGAAATACTTTGTGCCTACTATAAATTGATACCTTGGTATATGAGTATGAGTTTGAAGGCTTCTTGAATGAAACTGATAATATTGTTGGGATGGTAGATACATTTTGTTACTAGCTGTGAATTTTTAATTCGATTTGTTATGTTCTGTGATCTATTTCTATATTTAGGAAATCCTTTTGTCGTCATGTGCTTTGTTGCTTGATATTGTTTTGCCAGGCTTGTATTAAGTTACTTGTTCCATTTTTAGTGTGCAAGACTAACTCCCAATATTGAATTGCAATTTTAATATAAGTACTTACCCTAAGGCGTCAATATACATTTTACCTATAACAATGTGTGTTTAATTGTTTGATAAATTTGGTTGCCAGGCTTGCATTAGGCTATTTTTTACATTTTTTTACCAATAACTCATAAAATGTCACATTCAAAAGTAAAAATCAAGTCAGGAAGTTGGTGTGGCACTGCCACACCAACTTTTAAGATGGTGTGGCCATGGCCATACCTGCCATACCGCATTCTCCGCCCATGTATATGCCCCGCATTCCTTCACCAAAAAGTCAAATATCTTAGTCTGGAGTCTTTTCAGCCAAGAAAAGTTGCAGATAGGGATTTCTCAACACTGGCTACAAAACTGCTATTTCAGTTCAAAATCCCATGTTGAAGGTGAACTATTTCCTTTAAATGGTGTTCAATGGAATTTGCTTTAAATTTATTGTTTGCCTGGAATAGGACTGATAGTTAAAGGGAATGTTTCACCTTTCTGAAAGCTGTCAAATATATGCTGGTTGTAGTCAAAAATATAAAGTAAGTGCTGCTGAAAACGATGGTGACAATTTTTCTCGAAAGTCGCTTAACTTTATACAAATTAAGTTTTTAAATTTGGGATGATGACCTCGTTATTGAGCCATGGACCGCGCTGATTGGCTGACAAAGTGGGATTGGCGAGAAAAAAAGTTGCTGTCAGCCAATCAGTGGCGGCACTAGCCTAGACCCCATTTTGCAACTATAAATTGAATTGCTTAGTAACAGCTAAGTTTTGGGGAAAATGACCTTAGTATTTTCGACATTTCTATAATGGCCAAAGATCATGGCAATCTCAGTTCAAAATCAATACAAACGTGAAACATTCCCTTTAATCAGCCTTTTTGGCTCCCTGATATTGCAATATCCTGAATATCCAACATCCGTGCTAAAATAATACGTTTGATGCGGAGGAACATCGAGGGCATCGTGGCCAGGGGGTCATGGCCCCTCCGGGAGGTTAACTAAGGTCGGTCTGAGGGGTCCTTGGTTAACCTGACCTTTACCTTAGTGGGCCTCGTTGGGCCTGGAGAGGAGTTCGGTCGGCCTGAAGGGGCACTCCGTCAAATTGAGGGAGTCCTTCGTCTGCCTGAGGGAGTCCCAGTCGGTCTGAGGAGCCATTGTTCGGCCTGAGAGTTCCCCCTGCCGGCCTGAGGGGGCCCTCGGTCGGCTTGGGGGAACCTCGGCCGGCTTGAAGGACCCTTGGTCGGCCTGAGGGGGGCCCGGTCGGCCTGGATGGGAACTCGGTCGGCCTGAGTGGGGCCCGGTCGGCCTGGATGGGAACTCGGTCGGCCTGAGGGGCCCTCAGTCGGCCTGAGGAGCCCTCGGTCGGCTTGAGTGATCCTCGGCAGGCTTGAGGGGGCTCGGTCGGCCTGAGGGGTCCTCGATCGGCCTGGGGGTAACTCGGTCGGTCTGAGAGGACCCTCGGTTGACTTGAGTGAACCTCGGTCGGCTTGAGTGAACCTTAGTTTGCATGAGGAGTCTTCGTTTGGCCTCAGGGCCAATGGTCGGCTTGAAGGGGTCTTTGGACTGAGTCTGTCGGTTTGAGTGGCCCTCGGTATGCCTGGGAGGCCCTCGGTCAGCTTGAGGGGCCCTCAGTTCTCGGGCGGCCTGAAGGGGACCCTCGGTCTGCCTAAGGGGGTTTCTGACGGCCTGGGGGGCTCTCAGTCGGCTTGAAGGGCTCCCGATCGGCTACAGGAGGCCTTGGTCGGCTTAAGGGGGCCTTGGTCGACTTGAGTAGGCCCTTTTTGGGCCTGAGGTGCCTTCGGTCAGCTTGAGGAGGCCCTCGGTCGGCCAGAGGGGCCCTTAGTCGGCCTGAGGGGCCCTCTGTCGGCATGTAGGGGTCCCTAGTGTGCCTGTAGGGTCTTCTGCCGTCCTTAGGGGGCTCTGGGTCGACTTGAGGGGCCCTTGCCTGAAGGAGAACTCGGTCGGCTTGAGGGGGCCATCGGTCGGCTCGAGTGGCTCTTGTCAGGCCTGAGTGGGCTCCAGGCTGGTCTGAGAGAGCCATTGTCTAGGCCGGAAAGAGCCTGCCGGTCTGAGAGGGGTCTCGGTTGGTTTGATACTACGGTATTTTCAGGCCTTAGGTTTCTTGTTCTGAAATAACCTTTGTCACACCTGGGAGGGCCATATGTCTGTCTGAGAGGTCCGTTTGCCAGTTTGAAAGGACCCTCAATCGTCCAAGGGGGTGCGCTTTTCCGGCCTAAGAGAGTCCAAGTCCCTAAGAGAGGACCCTCCGCTTCTTTGAGAGGATCATCGGTCGACCAGAGATGACCACCGTCCGGACCCCAAATCAGAGAGCCATTTGGGGTCGGTCGGAAGCAGTCGCAGACTCTGAGTCTGAATCAGAGTTTAATGGAGTCGGTAATTTTTGCCGGAGTCGCGGAGTCAGTTAAATTTTGCCGACTCCGGCTGAGGATTATGTATGGGCATCGTGTTTTTCAGATGTATTTTTAATTGGCCACCGATGGCGATAATTTAACATTTTACGGCTTGAAATTGTGTTGCTGTCCTAAAAAAAACGGAAGATATGACCAGCAGGTTTACCTATTAGTTTCAGTTAACCAGTAATTTGTCACTTTGCATTCGGTGGTTGCCCCCCAGCCGATTGAATAAAGTTACACCACTGACGATCAGCTTCCTTCGCCATCCACACATCATCGAGCCCAGCTCCTAGCATATGTGTGCACTGACAGCACAGGCACAGTGCTGTCGGAGAGCAGGTGTGCGGAATCGTAATGTTCCACCAAACCACGCCCTCGGGGCGGACGCGTCTGCTGTGATCTGTGCAGCGTCCGCGGAGCTGAAGCCGCCCAGTCCGCTGTGTGAGCGGAGCTGAAGCCGCCCTGTCCGCTGTGTGAGCGGAGCTGAAGCCGCCCAGTCCGCTGTGTGAGCGGAGCTGAAGCCGCCCTGTCCGCTGTGTGAGCGGAGCTGAAGCCGCCCAGTCCGCTGTGTGAGCGGAGCTGAAGCCGCCCAGTCCGCTGTGTGAGCGGAGCTGAAGCCGCCCAGTCCGCTGTGTGGGCGGAGCTGAAGCCGCCCAGTCCGCTGTGTGAGCGGAGCTGAAGCCGCCCAGTCCGCTGTGTGAGCGGAGCTGAAGCCGCCCAGTCCGCTGTGTGAGCGGAGCTGAAGCCGCCCAGTCCGCTGTGTGAGCGGAGCTGAAGCCGCCCAGTCCGCTGTGTGGGCGGAGCTGAAGCCGCCCAGTCCGCTGTGTGGGCGGAGCTGAAGCCGCCCAGTCCGCTGTGTGAGCGGAGCTGAAGCCGCCCTGTCCGCTGTGTGGGCGGAGCTGAAGCCGCCCAGTCCGCTGTGTGAGCGGAGCTGAAGCCGCCCTGTCCGCTGTGTGAGCGGAGCTGAAGCCGCCCAGTCCGCTGTGTGAGCGGAGCTGAAGCCGCCCAGTCCGCTGTGTGAGCGGAGCTGAAGCCGCCCAGTCCGCTGTGTGAGCGGAGCTGAAGCCGCCCAGTCCGCTGTGTGGGCGGAGCTGAAGCCGCCCAGTCCGCTGTGTGAGCGGAGCTGAAGCCGCCCTGTCCGCTGTGTGAGCGGAGCTGAAGCCGCCCTGTCCGCTGTGTGAGCGGAGCTGAAGCCGCCCAGTCCGCTGTGTGAGCGGAGCTGAAGCCGCACTGTCCGCTGTGTGAGCGGAGCTGAAGCCGCCCAGTCCGCTGTGTGGGCGGAGCTGAAGCCGCCCAGTCCGCTGTGTGGGCGGAGCTGAAGCCGCCCTGTCCGATGTGTGAGCGGAGCTGAAGCCGCCCAGTCCGCTGTGTGAGCGGAGCTGAAGCCGCCCTGTCCGCTGTGTGAGCGGAGCTGAAGCCGCCCAGTCCGCTGTGTGAGCGGAGCTGAAGCCGCCCTGTCCGCTGTGTGAGCGGAGCTGAAGCCGCCCAGTCCGCTGTGTGGGCGGAGCTGAAGCCGCCCAGTCCGCTGTGTGGGCGGAGCTGAAGCCGCCCAGTCCGCTGTGTGGGCGGAGCTGAAGCCGCCCAGTCCGCGGAGCTGAAGCCGCCCAGTCCGCTGTGTGAGCGGAGCTGAAGCCGCTCAGTCCGCTGTGTGGGCGGAGCTGAAGCCGCTCAGTCCGCTGTGTGAGCGGAGCTGAAGCCGCTCAGCCCGCTGTGTGAGCGGAGCTGAAGCCGTCCAGTCCGCTGTGTGAGCGGAGCTGAAGTCGCCCAGTCCGCTGCGGGAGCGGAGCTGAAGCCGCCCAGTCCGCTGTGTGGGCGGAGCTGAAGCCGCTCAGTCCGCTGTGTGGGCGGAGCTGAAGCCGCCCAGTCCGCTGGGGGAGCGGAGCTGAAGCCGCCCAGTCCGCGGAGCTGAAGCCGCCCAATCCGCTGTGTGGGCGGAACTGAGTCCGCTGTGGGAGCGGAGCTGAAGCGCCCAGTCCGCTGGGGGAGCGGAGCTGAAGCCGCTCAGTCCGCTGTGTGAGCGGGAGCTGAAGGACAGCAGCGACGGCATCTCTTGGCGACTGGTGGTAGCGCGGACTGCGCACTCTCCCCTGGGAAGACTTCTGGACACGATCGGCGTGGTAAGATGTGAAGGGAATGTGTTGGAGTGTGTGGCGTCGCGCGCGCGAGGGTACGGCAAAGAGTGCAAAGCAGTGTTGCCAGACGCTTTGGCGTGTGGTGGGCATCTTGTTTACGAGGTGCTACGTGTTGGCCTTGGGTGGGTGAGTCAGGTGCCGCCATCTATTAACAAGAGTGAACGCCACCTACAGTGACGCGATCCGACTCTTTCAATCTAGTCGACATCGTTCATACTAAGTACAATGTAATACAATACAGATAGCTTTAACGGAATTGTGGGTTTAGATGTGGTTACTAGCAGCAGCCACAGTGGACAAGACTGGCTAGGAGCCGATGCCTTGAGGAAACTTATGGTTGCGCCTGTACCGTCCAAAACGTGAGTCGAGATCAGCGTTTACAGTGGGAGACGTGCTGGAAACACCGTGAATGAAACGGGCGAATCTTCTCAGATCCGTGCGACTAAACGCGATTTACAGCTACAGGAACGGCGTAGCCAGCATGAACGCTTATTCAGGGTTTTCAGAGATCGCCTCAATGAACAGCTCAACACCGCGGCGCTACCCAGGGCCGAAGTAGGCGTCTCTCCGTTGTTGAAGTTGATGTTTTCTTCAAACTCCTCCACTTAGGCCGCTGTGGTACGCTTATGAATGCAGTGCACGATTTCACGGAACTGAATCGATTCGCCAGGTCCGGGAAGCAGGAGAGGACTTGTTTTCGCCTTGCGGTGAAAGACTCCATCGCAATTCGTCGCCTACCTAGGCGACATCTATATGAGGTCCTTGTGGCGAGGCAGAGTCATCTGGATATCGGTGACGTGCTGGATCAGAAATAATCGCTAGGATTCCCATTTTCGTCTTCCGAAAGATGGCAGGAAGCAAGGCAGGGTCAAGTGACAACTATGATAACGTAGGAAACTTGTGGACCTCACTGACCTGCCTCCGTTAACGACTCGATTTTTTAACGATTTTCCCCCGAATTTGTATTAAATCTCTGGTGGTTGCCATCATTTAGCAATCTGAGGTCTTTGAGGCAGGCAACGGCTTGCCACTAGCGCTCATGCCTACGCACGAAATATATGTGGCATTTCGGAGTGTCCTGCCAAATTGGCGTGTTTGTATTTAAACATGCGCCCAAATTCCGGTGGACGATCATTACATTTATTACATATAATACGAGGAAAATCGACGTACACTAACATACGGAGTGCTCACATCTAGCAAACCGCAACGCTGCAAAAGAGAGCACGGGTCGCAGAATTGGTGCGATCCCCACGCTATGATCTATGATTTGTAGCGAATCACATACAAGTGGCTAAAACCAGCAGAAGGTGGCATTCTATTAAACATGTAGATATCATTGATCTGGTGCGACCTCGCGCTTACATGCAGGTGCACAAAGCGTGTGGCGTCGCGTAACACATTGACGGACACCAAGACAAGCTGAACAGTACTCGGCAGCGGAACTTATTATCAGGTACACGTCTCACAAATATTACCAGCGCTGCCACCCGCGGTGCGGCAACCAAAGCAGCTAAGCACAGCCTGACATCGAACAGCGACATCTATTACACATCGACCAGTCATGGCGTACCCAGGATTCACTCCAGCCTCCAGGAGGGGGCAATTTTTGCTCTGGGGCATAGAGTACCCCCACCAAAAAAACAACTCCGGATTTGGCCCACTATATTTTGAAAAGGCATATTTTCACCATTCCCTGCAAAAAACGTGCATTTTTTCGACCAAATGGGGCACGTACAGACCTTCAGGGGGGGGGGGGGGGGTTGTGATTGCCCCGTTTGCCCCCACCTTGTGTACACCTATGCATAGCACAGGTCCTGGCTACCAGACAACGGAGTCGATTGATGTATCCATTGGATTCAATCCAATCCATTGTAATGGATTGGGATAGGTGAGTAAAGTTGACAATGACATATTGAGTTGGATTTGATGACATTTTATCTTTCAGAAATATGTCATGAAAAGAGCAACGTCTTGTCTGGGAAATAGCCCTTTGTAGAATATTTCTTTTGTTGTGGCTAAAATGGAGTCAAACGCTTCGCAAAAATACACAAAATTAGTTCCTCTGTTTAAGGAGCCTCCAAAGAGTCATCATACAATCGTGGCCATAAGGAATGTGGATTGTATCCAGATCTAGACTAGGTAGGTATAATTCGTACTCTAGTTCTATTCCGCCCCGTGAACAATCGCAGCACCACCTATCACTGCGCCATCTATAGCCACAAGCGTCCGAGACGCTTTGTGCCCGGGTAGCGACATCTATAACATGCCAGGTTTGGCTCTGGTAGCGCCATATATAACGGCGCCTCACCATCCGCCTCAGAGTGGCGTGTCTGACGTCTTGCCGCTGCCGGACCGGCTCTGCACTGGGCCGGGAGCCTGTCGGCTGGCCGGGGGCGTCCGACCTGGCGGCACTGCCGCTCCCCCGGGCGGAGG
>JAXIVJ010003090.1:97500-98740 GCA_036785665.1 Chirona hameri
AATTGTGATGAATTACAATATATTTGGTCTCGTCTGTCGATTTCAAGTAACAACTCTATTTTTGTGGGAAAAAGGTCATTATTCCCCTTATACAGAGTATAATTTAACCGTGGAAGACGATTGAGTTCTGATAAGTGACAAGTTAACCTATAAACCCTGTAGGCTGTATTACATCTTTTGCGTGTCATTTCATCCGTAAACTCAAGACAATCAACAGAACCTGGGAGTGCATTTCTTCAAAGAATGCAACAAATATATGGTAAGTCTTGGAAGTTCAGTCGCTTGTCACTAGCCTGTGGGTGCAAAACTGGGAGCAGTCGAGATAAGCATTTCTACGAATCCTGCTGCTGCTGCGGTCTTAATATCAATATAAATGTGTTAGTATGACGACCACAATGACAGGGAAATAACCTTGCATGTACCTACTGTAATGCATACGTAGCCCCCTCCCCTCCAGACCGGTGCCCACTACATCACTGACCACTGATCAGTGATCCATGATACTTGTGGCCGCATTTGCTTCACTGAGCGGTTATGCTGTACCGCAATGTCCACACTAGGTGGTTATGCTGTACCGCAATGTCTCACTAGGTGGTTATGCTGTGCCGCATTACGTCACTCAGTAATTCAACATTCATATTAATCGTGGTCAATGTGACGGCACGGCGTCCACGCTATTTGTACTAAGTTCCACCATGTGGGCTCAAATGCGAAGTATGGAACCTCTGGTGGTGCGGGGGATATCAATATTGTATAATGCCATCGCATTACAACATATTTAACGGAAGAGGTACACTGAGAGAAATAGTTACCAGGGGTCTACCAACCCCCGCCAGTTACCAAGGTACTGACCTGGTCAATACCAGGGTCCTGCCAATGGCACCATGGTACCACTTAGTTTCAGTTACCAGACCCCTGGTAACTCTAGTGTCAGTTACCATTGCCAAGGCCGCACCCCTGTAGCTCCTTAGTATCAGTGACTAGGACTCCCTGGTAAGGCCTTAGTACAGTGGTCTACGTATATTGGGGGGTAGCCAGTTACTATATCAATACTAAAGAGCACATTGGTGGGGTGGTAAGGGTTACTAAAAGATGACCAGGTGTCCTGGCCCGTTGCGTTGCTATGGATACCTGCCGGCCGCTTCAAGCGCGTGCAACGGTTCTCACGAAGCCGTCCGTCAGTGGGCGGCGGACGCGGGCGGCGTGCGGTGCTGGTTTATCCGTGCTCGGCGCAGATGCG